>JAQBSW010002626.1:0-99291 GCA_029291075.1 Eudiplozoon nipponicum
TACTAATCCATGAAGAGCATTTTTTTTAAAATATTTCAGCTAATTTTAATCAATTACCTAACATGGATGAATTCAAAGGACCGAGTACTTTCGATTACTATAGAAAAGTAAAGCCAGCCACGACAAATGGAGTTTATGGTTTTCATGTGAAGCAAATAGTTGCAGACGAAATGGAGCGGCGCAGAACTTCAACAGATTTCGGCGACATAGACCGACAAACGGAAACTAAAAAATCAGACTTACCTGCTTTGCACAAACACGAGCGGAAAGTTTGCCTTCCTACTAAACGCGTGGAATATTTTAAAGCTAATAGCTTAGCCAAGACTGCGTCCAAGAAAATTTCAACTCGTCAAAGAAGCTTAAACTGCCCTCAGGATCATCGAACTACTAATCGACTGGAGCATATTAAAGGCATTTACCTATGGAACGCCTTGTCTGGCACAACTGTCCATATTGATGAGATATAATTACTGCATTCTTTATAATTTTAAACGTTAGAAACTATCTCATTGAATAAATTTGACAAATAATTTACAAAGAAGTTACTTGTTTGATGGGGCGATGCTTTAAAAATACTTGTTTATTTAAACTAGAATTGCAAAGTGAAAAGGATGCTCTTTATTGGTCCCAGCTTTAGATCGGTATGAGAACAGCTCCTTTCTTAACAAGAGTAGAAATAATGCATAACTTCGAAAATCACAGAATCTTAAACAGAGGTATATATTTCCCAAGCTGTTTGGCCAACCAAAACTCTCCTTTCTACTTAATTCACAAGAAGCAAGTAATAGCAAGTAATTCCGGTGCGTGCAGCTGCGAGTTTTCGGCACCGTTACAAAGAGGAAGCAGCAACAGTCGATCTCAACAATTTATTTCGACGAGTTATGGGACACTATTAGTTGTTTGTTGAAGTATATTTCTGGAATTCAATTGATGCAATACCTGAATTCTCGGTTTGGTGAGGAAAGAAATATTCGAAACAGAAATAAAGCCATAACTTCCGAATGGAGCTTGCTCATGTCGGTACGGCATGTGGTGGTAGGCGAATGGGGAAATGCTTATTTGCCAAAAGTCAAAAAGCGGCCTAGATTTCTTATTAGCCTTATTTTATCAGTAACGACAGATTATATATATATATATATATATATATATATATATATATAATATTCAATAATACCTGAATAGATAACCAATTCTCTGGTTTTCATGCTGTATTCGTTAGGATGACAGATCGGGACTGACGAACTTAAACTCTTCGGTACAATTGAAAGGATGTATATAGCTTATTACATCATACAATTATAGGTTCCATGGCATTGAAAATGAATTGCATTACGCTGACACCAAACTGTTTAGAATCGATCCTTATCCGCATTTCTGGCCATAAATCGTATGCTATTTTTTTCCTTCAATTTGTTTACACTACTTTATAACGATGGAACAGTAATTTTTGGTGCAGCTATATACATCGAATATGTGCCGTTTTATTGCACTGGTGAAAATATTTTGTAGGTTTTTTTAATAAATAGAAACGATCTTTTCGGTTCTTGGATAAGGCAATCTTTGAATCAAGAGAATCTTTCCTGTTCCACTATACTTCATCGTATGCTGTCATCGTGTATCATATCACCATATTTATGCTACCAAGTCATCAGTGTTTTTGATTATCTTCATCAATAGACCATTGCAATATTGTGATAGATTTTGTCTCTATTTTATACCCAGTGTCTCTGTAATCTAGATGTTTTTAACAGTTCTGTTTTGATAATTTACCTTTTTCTTAAGCTTATTTAAAAAATAACAGCTTACCTAACGCCCATTATCTTTCAGCAATAAAAAAATAATTACACATGAGCAGTCATGCGCGGAGGTTTTGCAGAAAAGTTGAAAGGTTCTGTCTGACGGTTTCTTTACTAAAATAATCTGCAAGGCCTAAAACATATTTCTAAACAGTTTTGCTGAACTCTATGTCTAATCAAAATTAAATGAGTATCAGGTATAAATTATTCTGCGGATTTTAATGGTTTTAATAGATAGCATGTTATATTGACATAGAAGCGTTGAATATAATAGACTTCCAATTTGTCAATATTTTAAAAGTCTGAATACCGTACTGCAGTGTTGTTTAAATATATAAATGTATATACATCCGCGACAGCAGGTACATTTACCATTTTTTCTAAAAAAAATGAGAATGAAAAACCATATTCCATGGAATAACATTGATTGATAAATGTCATTTCTACCAGTATCTATAGCCAATATTCTGGATTCATTAGTGATATTTTTCGTTCATCCAATCATAACTGTACATTTGTCGTAACCCAACACATCTTAACTATGTCGATCTTTCAATCTGGTGTTTCATCGTTTATTTTGAGCGTGACCGCGATTACTGGATGTGTCGCTATTTTATATGCGTCCATTATTTTTAAAGATTTTCTTGTGATGAAGATCCTGCCCCGGTCGCAGCAAATTGTGTAAAGTATTTTACGAGTTCCCAATCTGGACGAAACTGGACTACTGCATAAATTGCCTTTGCTCATCATCATCATCATCATCATCATCATCATCTCCAGCCATACAAAATTCAAAAGTGACTAATGTTTCACTGTCATATATCCATAAGAAGTGAAAAAAGTATACAAATGAATTTAGACAAATTATTAGTAATACAGTGAAATCCGCAAGGAAGCTGTATTGCTGATGTCGCCTTGCCTGAATGATAACTTCGCCATAATGGTGTTGTGGAGAGGTTTAGTTTGCCTCATTTCTGCCAGTTATCCTGATAAATTTACTCATAGTAGCAAGGTATTCCATCTCTCTCTCTCTCTCTCTCTCTCTCTCTCTCTCTCTCTCTCTCGTAAATCTCACTAATAATTTGCCTTTGCTAATAACTTATGCAATGCTTTGTTTACACTGACAACATATATTTTAAACGGTAAGAACAAAACAATAAATGAAATAAAAAAGAAAATCAACAACGAAATCTAAGCTGTGTATTTTAAGCGATTTGCAGATCAATATCAATTAATGTTTCTGGATCCTATTCGGTATCGTTTTAGAACTAAAATTCGAATTAGCAGTCCTCAATCTGTTATTATAATACAGACACCATGCCGTACGGGTAAAATAATATTAATTTATAATGTAATGACGGGATTTAATGAATTTTTTGTCATACAATAACCTCTTTTACAGGGATTTTATTTTTGGTATCAGTCACTTTACCATGCCGGAACCTACACATGCTGATCAAGAGACATTTGAATGGGAAAAAATCTATTCCTTATAACCATCCTAATTAAATAAAAGACCAATCTATGTAGATGAATTGCTTATCGATTACTCAAAACAGTACTGGATAGCTTTTGAAAACAAAATAAGTTTGTTGTAGCATACTTTTATCAGTATTCTGAGAGTAATTTAAGAGTAAGGATAAAATTACAAAATTTTTATTTCTGTTATAACAAATTATGCAAAATTTAGTGAAATAAAACACTAAGAATGGGATATAAAATGTAAGGACGAAAAAGAAATTAAATTAATGCAAGACTGGCTACAATACCGAAACCTCAGCCAGATATGTTATAACTCTTGTTAAATCTTGAAAATATAAGAAGTAGCTCACATCCTACTCGTAAGAACAGTAGTATCTGTTCAGAAAAATTTTGGGGCGCGGTTTATTCTTTTATCGTTCTTATAACCATAGGTTAACCGATAAAAAAACACTGGTCGGTTTTTTAGTTTATAAAGTCGACTGTAAGTGATTATTAAACATTTGGCTGAACAGACATCAAACACTAGGTGAGCGACTGATCAATCCGTTATTCCAATAATTCAAATCTCAAAGTAACATAATTTACTAGATTTGTCAGCCTACGGTTTCTTACTTATTGGGAAATTCGTCAGTGATAGCCAGACTAGTTCATTTTCAGGACCAAACTGACCAAGTATTGGAAGTAACAATTGTTACTAATGTTCGGTTGGCGTAGTGATCAAGAGGCACTGACTTCTGTGCGCGTGTCGCTGGTTCGAACCTCACCGGCGATTCTGACTGCTACCACATTTAACAATAGAGACGAAGACATGATTGGATTTCTGTCAAACTATGGTAAGCTAGTGTTTGAGTCGTTTGATCAACTGCTGTATTCCTTCAATCGGCGCTTTCAACCAATCGTTTAGTATACGGTTATCAGTTTGCCATGTGTATCTCAGTACTAATGCATTACACATGAAATATGGCAGGTCACTAACAAATATATTTCCGATGATATATTTTACATTGCAACCAATGACAAAAGTTGATGGATGACCTTCGGATTAATTCTTTAGAATCTGTTTAAATTTCGATTACAGAATAGTTTCAAGAAAAATCTTTATTACTAATAGACTTGGCGAAATCTATATAAATAGTATCGGTCTGTGAGTCTTTACAGACCCATCACTTCAGCAGATTAGAAACAGTTCACAAGCACAAAATACATTTCCCTATATCGACATTCTATGCAAACAGATTCACAAATAAACTAAATTGTTGCATTAGCGTGCACAAGTTTTTTTAAAGTCCGGAATAAATTTATGTATTGAAGTCCCATTTCAAAGGTGGTTTCCTACTGTAAGAAAAAAAGCCATTCGATTATTGAAACAAAAATATACCCACTTTCGCCAAGACACGAACACTAGCAATAAAAAGAAAAACAAATAATCAGGGGGCCAATTTGAATTGGAAAAAATCCTGTTTGCACCAGCCTTTCTATCATACTGACTAGGTTTACAATTTACAACGACAATATATAGAAAAGAGAGCTGCGCAACTGGCCCTGATTAGACATGCGTGAGAGCAGAAAATCTTATGGTGGAAACTGACGTAAAAATGCAAAGTCAATTATTTCGATTAACTGAAAAATTGAAATAAATCTTCACTAAAAAGCTATACAACACATCACAAGAAATGTAAATCACATACACAACGCAAAAAAATTGATGAGAGAGATTGCACATTTAACACGAAATAATCGCATAGAAAAGTAAAACGTATGAGCACAATTTTAAATAAACATTAATTCTCGACCGTCAGTCAACTCTGACAGCCGACAGCAAGAATTACAGAAACTGATAAAAGAGATGAAGAAAAATTGAAAGCACTTTGGAAGAGTGACTGAACATCACAACAAAGCGGAATGTTCGAGGTAGGCTAACACAATGCGAGAAAATCTAGTTTTCTGCAGTTAAATAGAAAATCTGTATACACACAATTCAAAACAAGTTTATCATGCTGCATGCAGTGAAAACATTTAACTTAAACCGAGCAAGATATTTTGAACAGCATTCATTCGGCTGCTTAAGACGAAGAATACGAAGCGTGTAAAATTTAATTAATCAAAACCAGACCGGGCACAGATTGATTGCAATGCTCATTAGTGTGACCCAAGAACACGGTTAAATCTGTAGCAAAAACCATCATAAACTAGTAACACGTGTATTCTTCCGTTCACTCAAACATCTGATGAAAATAATTAGGCACCATATGCTCTATAGCAGTACGACTAAAGATAGTGCTCTCAGTAAGTAAGCTCCTTGTATTTCTTGCGGTGACTTTGCTGCACGGTCTAATATGTAGCAGCAAATTAAAATTACATAGGACTAGTTCTCACACCCTTGAATTTTTTAGATCAAAGTCCGAAAATTAAGGCACCAATTCTTGACACAATTTTTTGTATCTAAAATGCAAAATTACACCTAATGAAGTTAAGGAAATTTCATTGAAAGATAAAATTTGCAGGTATTGTAGATCAGGCTTCAACAGTAGGCGATGGCCTTTGACTAAATATCAAAACTTCTTCCAAATGCTTCGATTAGGAACATGATAAATTGGAACAGCTTGTCATAGGTCACAACCATTGATATATGCAGTTGAAGTTATGAGCAACAATAGACTAATTGACATCGCTGGAGACTATCCTAACTTCGATAACAAGGAATGTCATTAACTGCCTCCAGCCCAACTAGGAATGGACGTTTTAGTGTTTGTTTATAGCTAAAATAAAATTTAAAACTTAATTATGAAAACCAGAGCAGAATCCTGGGTAATTATATTGCGAAATTTTCCATCAACTATTTCATTTATAATGTCCAATATATCCATATAAAGTTATAAATAATTTGAAGAATCGGGTTTTACCTTTTTTTAAATTTTTTACCCAAGATAATTTTCTTCGGGAGCTACTATTGGAATGACCCATCAGATTCAAGAACCAAAAGCTAGTATGGTGTATAAGAGACAAATTGGTCTGCGACTGTGTGTTGTATAGTTACCTAATCGTTGTTTCGGCTAGCACGGTTCATATTTCCTTTTGAGATAATTCGACTCAGTATCGAGTGCCTTAATTTGTCGACAGTTGATTTTATGAATAAATAGGAACTGCGAAGACAAAACCTTGCTAATCATGTAATTCGATGACGTATGACTGTTACTAATATAGATGCTTATTTCATACCACCGACTTACATATACTCCGATCCAACCATTATACTTCCATTCAATATAGTTTAAAAAAGAGTTATGGTGCATATCATTCGATGAAAGTTTGGGGAATGATGAACTGCGCTTGTTATTTTGCGTTATGCTTAAAATATATATATAAAATAAAGGCAAATAATACTACACAAAGTTCTATACAATTTTCGCACAATATAAATTCCATGCATGAACCGAGTTCTATTCCAGGATTCCATTGAACCTAAAACAATTAGACAGAAGTAACAGGCGTTCTATTGTCTTTCGCCAGGTTACGGTTAATAAATGCATAAAAATGTGTGTCTAATTTAGCGCAAATACAGTGCCGCGTAACCTATATCACTGATAAATGTATTTTCACGGATACGTTGGTTCACATCTATAATTCACAAGTCTAAGAGATTGCAACCACATTTGTCACTAATCGCACCTAGGTTGTAGACCTATCCATGATAAACTATATAGTAAGTTTGTGGCGTAGTTTTTTTTAATTGAGAATGGCATTACCTTCAAGAGGGAGTTTTCAGCATGAAAGTGGCATAAGACGGTGCATATAAATATTCACTCCATTGAAAAGCACCGGGATGGCACTAGAAAGGTAAAAGATAGTTCGATTTTACTAATTTGATTTAATGTGTGTACATAAGAATAAGTTGGTACAAAACCTGAACACTAGTATTATTTTCTTTCTGAAACAGCACATTTAACATTAAATGTGGTTAACGAGATCAACTAAAGGAAAAATTATTGCTGTTCTCAATAACTAATGAAGATAGTGAAGACTGAAGTGCTGAAAGGCCGCCCAAAGAAAATAAATAGAGAATTTATACACATAAGTCAAGAAATTCGCAGTCACCGATAATCTGACATCTGCATATGCTTATAAACGATTTCATGATGTAATTATTTAGCAAACTGTGAACATTTAAAACAGGACGGACAACATATTCTGCCCAAAAAGGGAAACAAAATAAACACCGAATTTGGCTTAGCAAGACTATAGCCTGAATTTAAGCCCAGCTTTTTCCACAATCCTAAGGTGCATTCATTGAACATTTTATCAAGCTTTTAGTGTTCAGCTAGCTATATACAAGGAAGAATGTTTACTAGTTTCCGATGATAGGTGAGATTTCTTTTTACGTCTCTTCCGAATTTTCGATACAGATGGTTTTGTAGCCATTGCGTTCAAATCTGCGAAAGGAAGCAGTCCTGGAGAACGCACGTCAGAACAAAATGTGGATTCTTGCGACATATTGCAACTGGATGCTGACACTCCGTTTGATAATCGGTGATTAAAATGATTTGTACACGCGTTGTCAACGTTATTTGCGTAAGGATTAGGCGACACAGTATTCGTAGCACCATTGGAAAGTGACATGTATGACATCATTGCATTGGAGTTTGCAGAATCTGAGGGGCGTAAAGTCAGCTGAGAAGTTGACGGCGATGACGGAGAAATTTTAGAATCTTCTTGTAACATAGAGACATATAAATTTAAATCTTTGGGAGAACTCATTGTGCCGTTGCAAGAATTAGGTCCATTACCAAAAATAAGTTGATGCTCATGATCGGGCTTTTGATAGGATGATGATGATGATGTCGAAACAGCAGAGTGACTTGTAGAACTGGTTGAAAATGATGAATATTTACCTGATCGACTTGACATATGTGTGCTTGACTCCGCGTTTTCTCGTATAACATTAACTGAAGCACATCGATTAATCGCATAATCAGATGATTTCAGTTTGCGTACCAATAGCGGAAATGGACGGCTGCATGCCATAGGTTGATACTTAATTGCAGGAATCCTTAAAAAGAATTGCTCTTTCTGCTCAGGATCTTTAAAAAATTTCTGTATATTGCCAAGTGCCAGCGATGCATGGCCAGGTAGTGAAATCTGAAAATAAAATCGTATACGATGAGAGCAGACAAAATTAACTAAGTAATTATGTATAGCGCGATTTCTAAAAAGTAATCGGCTTATAACCATTTAAATAAAACTAAATTTAGAAAGCAGCGACTAACGACACTATCTCCTAAATACCAAAGCAAAATTCGAGGCATTTTACACAAAGTGAACTTCTAATTGCATTCACTTCTTCTTTTTGTATTGTTACCTTAAGGTGTTTACTTTATTGAACTTTACAGCTAAAAGTTCCTTTGGGGAATTGTACATGGAAGACGAAGAGTCTCATCGATTTCAGTCCAAATAATATTGAACGAAATAAATAAGTAAATCGGTATAAAAAAAGAGCACCAAACTTACCTTGCGCGAGCTTGAAGATCCAGCTACATGGGAGGGCTTCGGCCAAACAACGCTCAAAGACCTGGTTCTATTTGTTATTGACGGGTCAATATCTTGGGCTTTTGTCGTGTAACATTCACGTTGGTATGACGATTTGCTTTCTTCGGCCTTGTCTGATCCAGTGGTCTGTTCCAATTTTGACTGCTGTTCGCCAAATTCCGCATCCCAATTTATTCTGTTCGTGGAAAACACATTTAAGTGATATGATTGAGAAAAACTATTGCACAATAATGTTAACAATACACAATTTAATAGTTTCTTGGGCACAATAAAAATGATTTTTTATGTGTATGCGATTTTTAGTGAAAACCCCAACTTCACCTATGAACAAAGACACTAATTTAAAGTAAGAAAAGAAGAATCAGCTGGTGTTCAGGCTGATTCAAAGCCGACTATTGCAGCACCTAAGATATACAAAGCAAGTTGGTGAATGTTAGTTGCAATTCAAAAATCCCGCAAATCTTCCTTAACATTATTTACACATTTAAAAAATTAACGATCCATGATTTGAGATGGACTTTACAAAACTGAATGTTACCGTCATGCTTTCATTACCAGAATTTTGTTTCACCATATACCACATCGGTACATGCAAACAAAAATAGACATCTTCAAATAATTAAAGTTGAACCTTGAGAAGCCTCGCAAATAACGCAAGATACACGAGGCTTAGCAACTTCCCTCTACCCTCTGCTAGATTTCCCGATATTCGCCAATCCAAACGCCTCTTGGCCGGTAAATGTGCAGATCGGCTATATCAGGCCATCAATATCGCGAATAATAACATTCGGCCACGAGAGCTGCTGCCAAATACTTTCTTAGTTTCAGTCAACCATTTTGGTTATATTGGTCATCCTACGAGCAGGGCATGCTAACCGTCTTCTCAGACAGAGCTCCGACCAGGATGCCACGACGAAGACATTTCGAGCAAACCAAGACAAAATTGTTTGATTTTTAAATTTTCTTCTAAGTAAAGCCTTCTGAAGCCCAACTGACACGAGCGTCGGTCAGTCAAGCAAATGGAGTAAATGCCTCGATGTGGTCCAGGTTGCCGAAGCAGAAATGCCAAAACACCAATGATGCTTGTCTAGAAAGTGAGTCCGAAAAATCAACAATATTAAATCAACGAAGTCAATGATCATTTAACGAGCACATTTATTATATCCTTTCGCCTCGTAGAGTTGCTCTAATTTTGCGGTTAGCCGATTCACAAAATCCTGGTAACAAAACATTCATAAGACAAAAGCTAAATTGATGTGTAACTAATGAATTTAGGTTTATAATTCTATTTGTAATTGAACCATACACAGTTGTATAGTTTCTAGGCATAGAAATATTCGCTCGAATGAAATCGTGTGGAGTACACGATCAGTCTTTACATAACAGTCACTCAAGATAACTAACTTTAGTAATATAAATTAAGAAATACTTCTTGGATTGACTCATAACTTTATTAAAAAAGTTATCTGTATAAAAAGTGTAGCAGGGTGGCTCAGTGGTTGAAGCAGACTCCGAAGCAGACGTACCCAGGTTCAAGCCCTGTTCGCGACAAATTCTGGACAGTGTTTGAACAGTTCCCAATTACGACTAGTACTAGATGATTTACCTGATTTTCGGATTGCGTACCGAAATGTTTGAATCCACTGTCATCATGATTTTTCCAGATATTTCGACTTCCGGGTACGGAAGTCTTTTTCAATGGCAAACACATCACCCACTAAGTTGACAATCAGTATGTCAAGTGGAAATATTAGTTTAAACTGCCTCATTTATACTTGTTGTTAGATATCTTAAACATAACGTTTATTTAAAAATGCTAGGAAAGTGTATGTTAAATTGGTTTGTGTATATGTCTGCATGTATACACTCTTCGCAATGAGATTACAGTGATTTAATGACAATTACTGACAGCTCACTAGATAAGCGTACGTCATGCCTGTGTGTATGTGTTCTCGTTTATTTTGGATTGAGGAGTAATCAGTTAATGCACGTGTACACTCATCCCAGTGAAATTACAGCGATTTGGCAACATCTGATTATTCACTTGATAAGCGTGTTTGTGTGTTTGTGCGTGAGCGTTTACTTAAGACTGAGAACTAATCTGTTACATGTAATTAATTTAGTACTTGATGAAGTCTTTTTACATTATTCAATGCTTAGTATATACTGACAAATGTATGTATACAATTGGACTGGTGTTTATATCAAAGTTGCATCCTTGGTTAATATAATTGTTATCACTGCACGGGCAACCGATGATCGTTTACTTATATAAATGTTAGAAAAGGTAATTTTATTCTCAATATCTAGTACTCTAAATAGAAAATTTAAATATTAGTCTAAAAAGCTCCATTATCCTAGCAACGTAATAATTTCTAAAAAAACAATCTGATATGCCATTTATCCTATAGAATTAAAGTAAATCTGTTGTGAAGAATTTCAATGTCAAGAACTAGCGGTGCCCAAATCAACTTTATTAGAATACAGGTGTCCCGAAGCAAACAATGGCAAAAAAGCAATGAAGCAGTATCAATCCGAGGGACGATACATGACAGGGGATGCAAACTCTGAAATAGTTACTCAAAGAGCTAAAAACTGTGACTACTCCGGAAGCCAATATAAAATTGACGTTCGTATATACAACGAAATGCCCGATGAACATACATGTGAAGGACAAGCTTTGGGTGATCGAACAATCCAATATTGGTCATCTTTACGCACGCACTAGCTGCTCAATGTGCTATTGATGCAGAACAACACTATTATTAAAGAAGCGGTTCTAACAGCTGACAAAGGGGAAAACGTTTGCACAATAACCTAAAATGAATTTCGTAAAAATCAAACTTCACACCTGTCGGATTCTCTTTTTTTCAAAGCAACAAATAAAAAAGATGCATATCTCAGAAGCAATTATTTGCAAAATATTTGTTTTAGAGCTCAATAAATAAGAAATCCGTGCACAAATTGAGCATAAATAGCGCAAGTGTGTATACGGGTGTAAGTGCCTCTTCATGCGCGTTTCACAAAAAAAATTTTGTTGCAGTATGTGCACATTTAGTCCAACTTAATCCTTTTTACTTTACCAAGTTAGGTAAATAAAGTCCAATATCTTGCCCATGAGTTAAAATTCGGTGAAAATTAAATGTCCTCCTTTAACTACGTGCTATAAACATTCGATATAATAAAATTATACTTCAACAAACAAAGTTTTTTTTCGAATTCATTGATAATGAATAAAGTGGCTCAACTCAAAATTATGCATAACTAACTTTGCTCTGACTCGAATGTAACTGTTACTAAAAACGTTTTGTACACAACTATTTCCGTTTGGAGTATGGTAATGCTAAAAAGAGAGTTTAGAAGGCCTGCAATAAGTGAAAGCCAAATAATAAAAACGGCACGAGTGTATATTAAATCTTCTTGAACACAACATGAAGCAGCTGAATTTTAATAACTCTTACCAGTAAAAATATTGAGGCAAACATGTATTATGCTGAATGTCGCAACTTTCTAGCATGGCTCCCATCTTTTAGAAATGCAAACATATCACCTGGTTCAGTCTAAACTAGCCGCAATTTGTGTTAACTGATAAAGCTTAAGCGAATTTTTACAATAAAAAATCAACTTACCAATAAGAAAGCCCGTTAACTTATTCAGTAATATAAAGCGGTGGAAATCCTAAACGAAGTTGGATTATATCACGAATATATCATGCCAGAGTAAATCTCATAGCCGCATCCATGCACCCACTCAGTTAATGTTGATATTCACTTTTCACATCATTTGCTATCAGCTAATTTGCTTTACAGTGAAATTAATAGCCGCTCAGTAATTGTATAAGTATTCTACAACAATCCTGACCAATATAGGTGGATACCAACTCTTTAAATCAAGTTTGCCAGCTTGAAGTAAACACCAATATAATAAAACTACCGCCAGTCGCACGCACTGACGCGTTTCGACCTTCCATGATCATCATCAGTGTACGACGGCAAACTGAATAGCGATGCTGGCGCAAAAAGAATAACTAAAGTAACCAGTTCATTGCGTGTAAAGAGATGGGTGTAAAATTTTTTTAGACTAAACAAAGCGGAAAAAGAAGACAAACTTTTCACAGTAACTGAACACACTGTTTAACGGAACGCACTACAAACCAGGCGGATTTCCAAGAATCTTTCAAAGCAACACACTAAAAGTTGCGCTTTGCAGAAGCAGTCATTTGATGCATCTTTCTTTCGCAGTTAAACAAACAAAAAGCCGTAAATTAATTGACTATAAAACAGTTAAGTATGTAAACACCAATCCCATTGTATTTAACCAGTCGTCGAAAAACAACAAAACTACCGCCAGTTGCCAGTTATGTTGTTCGACGACTGGTTAAATACAATGGGATTGGTGTTTACTTCAAGCTCGCAAACTTGATTTAAAGAATTGTTACCACCACCCGCGCAATCAATTATTGTTAAAATTGTATTGCCTATATATGTATATGTGGCGAAAGCTGCAAACAGTTAATGTTCGTGACTGCATAGAAATTGTGCAGCCGACATTTTCAGTCAAGTTCAATGTATGCGAGACTGCTAGAGGTGAGAGCCGCATATCTAAATTTGATTTCCATATATTCAATGCGGCTTGATTCTCGATAGGCAATTTGCCGTCGTACTCTGATGATGATCATGGAAGGTCAAAACGCGTCATTGAGTTGCGACTAGCGGTAGATTTGCTATGTTGTTCGACGACTGGTTAAATATAATGGGATTGGTGTTTACTTCAAGCTCGCAAACTTGATTTAAAGAATTTTTACCACCACCCGCGCAATCGATTATTGTTAAATTGTGTTGCCCATATGCACACACTTACCTTCATTGTTGTATAACGTATAAATTTAATTCAAATTACTCAACTTTGCTTATTCATTAATATAAATGAGGCAAAATTCTAAACAAAGCAAGATCACATTAGAGTGTGGTTGGATAAGCTGTCTCTCCAATGGATGCTCCAAAGGCCAGAAAAAGTAATCCGGAGTCTGTTACGCGTAAAATCGTGTGAAAGACATGATCTCGTATTAAAGAAACTGCGTCGACAATTCCCATTCTGTTAGCCCGTTCTGGTGCTAATTCCAATTAACAAAAGCTCAGACAATGAAATAAGACAAAAAACTTCGACAACATATGTACGTCCTCTTTTGCACAAATCATTCAATATGATTTGAATACTTCAAGTAAATAGAAAAAAATCAAAGACAGAAAACAACATAGCAAATAAGGCAGCAGTCCATGCGTGCAGGTTCGCCTACCTTGTTGCCGATGGCTGTTGACCTTTATTCCGTTTCCTTTCGTCTTCACCTTCATTATCAGACTCTGATGACGAAATATTTAATTTGTGCTCAATAATAGGTTTATCGTTTACACTCAAGCTTTGTAGAGCATTATCATCGAGCGGCTTGTTTTTAAGCAAATCTTCTTTATAAAAGGAGGGAAATGCGTTTTCGTCGTCTTCATCGCTTTTTAATGGCTGACCAAAACAATCTACCATTTTTGAAATTGGAGGCTTACCGTCCAATACAAGCAGATCCTCAAATTTATCACTAGATGATGAAATAAACTGAGCATTCGTTATGCCGTCTGGATGGTTCCCAGAAAAGTATTCTTGCGTAGAAAGAAGATTCTCCTCCGCAAAGTCAAATGCTGTTAACAAGTAGCAAATTGTTGCCGGTGCTCCAGGATCTACAGCATTCACAAGAGCCACGCGTTGCGCAATGAACTGGGTATCTGCTTCAAGATGATTAGTAGGGTGATCAAAATTATTACTGTAAGAGTTAGGTATAATAGTAGGTTCTGGTTCTTTATTACAACTGGAGAAGTCATCTTGGGGCAATGTAGGCGAGCTAATATCCCTACATTAATTTTAAAATAAAAATGTATCGCATCAAATAAAATTATTTCTAAATGGATCTAAATTGAAATTTATAAATCAGTAAGTTTTTGTTTTGATATTTGCTGAAAAAATAATTAACTTCCTAACTGTGGGCTACAAATGTCAACAGCGTAGAATTGACCAGGCCTCTCCATTTGAACCTGTTTTTTATTAGCGTCCCACTGCATTTGGTGAAATCTCCGGCCATCAGTTCCAAGCATACATCGTAGTTGACTCGGTAGCCTGACAAGTAGGCATTTTAGCGGTGCTCAAGTCAGCGCAATTGACGAGCCTAAATTAGGTTCTATACTGGCAGTAGATCAAAGGGAAACTATTTGGATTGAAACTTTAGCTGACTACTCAATTCTGATGCTCAACTTGCAATGATCTAAACTAAACTAAGTCAACATATTGAACCACAAACCTGTTCAAGTTGTGACTGCTATAGTCGGTCATAGATTTCATAACTTGTCAAAGACAGATTCGGAACTAAAACATGGAAATATCGGCAGTAACCGGTTTGTTTGGTGTCAGCATGAATCGCAGATAGAAAAATTAGATGAAATGTATCAGGATACCACAGGACATAATTACATGTTTTGCGGAATTAAGCTTGTAAACTCACTGAATGGACACTTCCGGAGCAAAGTTAATGACTTAGCGACGCCCCCAATTCGATTTTGCTAAGAGAACCGCATCATTAGTATATTCGAATTCAGGTTGTGATCTTGATTAAAATAATTGATATCACCGCCCGTGCAATCATTACTCGTTTAATTGTATAAACACAGATAAATGTTTGTTTATTATTACGAAAACTAGTTTCTCTCCAAATCATGTAGGATCGAATAGCATTCCGTCTTTCAGTTTAGTAGAGTTCACATTCAACATAAAAATTACCACTTCAAACGATAATTTTAGCTGTGTATTTTCAAGATAATGATTTAGAAGCAGTTGATGGGCTAATGTTTAGTGGAAGATTTACTGCTTATTCAAGGAATGTAAATGGCGAATCTAATATAAGAATCGATAAGTTCGGAGTAGCCCTTTTCCAACTTCACCGCTTACAGCGAAACGAGGATATTTCCTCCATCTTAAAGACCTTATGCACTGTCATTGTTCATTACAGAAGATTATACATTTAGAGCTAAAGATATTCAAAACCCAAAAGCATTTAATCCTTGTTGTTTGAGAAACGTAGCCAATGTAGATAATGAGTTCACTGCGAAGTGTAGCCGTGATAGTAATAAATACTATGAAAGCCAAATGGAAGCAGTATTGCCGATAACGCCTTGCCCTTTGGTTTGCCTGAATAAGTCTATGTTTTAATAGAGGTCCAGGCGGCCACATTTTTGTGTGTTTCGTAAGATGATTCTTTCCATTATAGACTCACCTCTACAGTAAACATTATTTTTTCCCCTTTTGTATGACTTTGCTATCAATACTACACCATTCCATTCTTCTCGAAGTTAAGCGACAGTGAGGCTTCCGTTTTTAAATACTGGAGTTTTGCTGTTGGTGACGATTTTTATCAGAGCAGTTGATGGAATTGCTGCCAGCACGACGATAACAGATATCGAATGAACTAATCAGGCACACATCGGAACAAGAAATCCTATTATAGGAAATTATATACCGGAAATGTCAGCAGCATTTTCAAAATTAAGTAAATTTGTAATATGATAAACTACTGCGCTTGGAACGATCATTACAATAACTAATTAACTAATATTGAATCCATAATACTCTTTCCATGTGCAAAAAGAAGAAATTTTATCAGATACGAGAACTGTTTCTTTCTCATATTCCTCTCAAGTACATACAAATGAACGTCTCTTTAAATATAAATTGAAAGAACAAACGAAATAGAAAACTGTAAACATGGAGAAAATGTGAAATAAAGGAACAACCAATCAATTGCATGCATCACCTCCATTTCAAGCTCAACTTCCGAAAATGCTTCTTCTGCTTGCATAAATCCGGCTGCAATTTGTTATCCATAAAGTTTCGTATGTGGTTAACTAATTTCTGTTTTTGCATTTAGTAATTATCTTAAATATTAGTTATGGATAGCATACGTGTGAAATTTCGACGATATTTTGCGCAATTGCATACGTGTATTCACCATTTAATTTAGAACAGGCGTTTAAGCTACAACACTCTTAGTTTGGCTGTATTAAATGTGCATGTTAATGCCGTTTCAACCTTCATTTCTGCTATGCGCTAAACTGCATCCACCTTAAATGGGATGTTCAGGTAAACTGTATTTTTTCTGGTCTGAAATACATCATAATTATCATCATCATCATGCCCAGCCATACAAAAGTCAAAAGTGACTAATGTTTCACTGTCATATAACCATTAGGAGTGAAAAAATATATAAATAACAACAGAAATAATCTTTTAGACAAATTATTAGTGAGATTTACGATAGAGGGAGAGACAGGGAGAGAGAAGGAATACCTAGTTACTATGAGTAAATTTATCAGGATAACCCACAGAAATGAGGCAAACTAAACCTCTCCACAACACCGTTATGGCCAAGTTAGCATTCGGACAAGGCAACATCAGCAACACAGGGTCTAAAGTAAGTCTGTTTCTGCGGACTTCTCCTTTTAATAATTGACGTAATCAATTGTCTAGAGTAGCTATTAAAACATTAAATCGTTTCCTTTTAAATTTTGACTTACCAACATGTCAGCTCTTGAAACTCAGCCACGAACTATTGATAACTTACATTGAAAAGGCACGAAACCGCTGTAATGCAAATACTGTGCAGACCAGGTTTGTTTATGGTAAATTGTTCTACTTAATTTACCATTACCATCTTTCTTTAATAGTACATCTAAGAAAGGCAGAAAATAATCTTTCTCGTGCTCTGACTTGAATTTGATATTCGTATGCACTTTATTGAAATATATTGAATTATAAAACGTAGTCTCAACACGCAGGCACAAATTTCAAATGGATTCGGCTAGTTTTATGTAAAAGAATAAACAAAAATGAACTTACTTAGCAGATATTACTGACAAGGTTTCATTATTTCGTGGAATTTCATTCGGTTGAGAATTGCGAACTGAATTAACCTGTTTGGCGTAGAGCTCAGAATCGCATGGGTTATAGTGGTTGCCTGTGTTTGACGAATAATATTTCGAATTGTTGGGTGTGTGAGTTTTGACGCAGTTACTTGGCGGATTGGTCGGGTAGAAATCGTTATTCGTTGAAAAAGTACCAATTGCAGACGACTGATCTGTGTGCTCATGACGAGGGAATGAGAGGTAATTCGAATTCCCTTTGCACGCACAACCAGAACTAAGATTTTTTAAAACGTTTGGCTTGGAATCTAAACGATTTGAATTGTGCAGCACTGAATTGTGGGTAGAGGGAGGTGCCTCTGATGAATGCGTGCAAAACTGATTTTCACTGATGACTTGTCCGTTATAAAAGGTATGTGTCACCTTAGAAGAGGTGCACGCAGCTCGTGGACTGCGGAATACATTTACGATACGCTGAGCGACAACAGCGAGAGTAAGATGCAGCAAAAGTAACACAATGACCTGAATATTCAAGAAGATAAAAAACGTAAATAATTGTAAAGGTTGAATTTTAATATTTTCGGCTGCACTCAAAAAAGTTCTTATATGCATAGTGTTCTTGATTGCCCGGGAAATTGGATCTCAGCACAGCGATACGTCATCATTTCAGAATTGATGCTATACGGCTGCATAATCGTGTTCATGGTCTGTAAAACATAAGTTTCCCATGCCTAGTATTTGCAACTGTATTATACTGAAAACATCAGCGAATCATAACAACTCATCAGCATTTAACAACCTATACTCAGCCAACCAATCAACAGGAGATTCATATTTTCGTCAAATTCATGGTTATACCTGGGGAAAGTAACTAATAGTTCGCCCATTCCTAGGAGTAAACTAATAGCTTACTAATACCAATAGAAAAATAATAATCTTTGCACCTTTTAAAATGGGAATAGCACAATTAACAAGACAATCGCGTAACACGCTCTGGTTGAACCCACGCCATGAACGCGTACTACGTGACGAGCTAATTGAAACGTTCTACGCATACGCTAGACTAATAGCGTAGTTTTCATGGTCTGCAAATTTTGTGATGAAGAGCACTCAAGTCTTATAAATGGCAGTTTGAGACGGAAATCGGAAAATTGGCAGAGCTAATACAAAGCACTAGCGCCTATGCATGGCTTGACAAGGTATAAGTTGGTTCCCATCGGATCACATGAAAGAACTAAATTTTGCGTAAAGCCCTTCAATTCTATGTTTACAAGGCGAATTTTCACTTCAACCTATTTTTCCCTAACACATAACGCACAGTGTGGCTTGGGCCAGGAGCAACATGTTCCGTTTTTAGACAAATAAACTGTGCGTTATAAAGTTAATAAAAAAGTAACATTTAAGAAAGCCAAAACCAATAATTTAAGAACAGGCTAAATTTTTTTAGTAAAGAACAAATTATGAAGGAGAGAACCTAAGTCAGATGGGGAACGTTCCTAGCTAGGGTACAGACGTGAAGTAACCAAAACTTCTGCACACACCATTATAGCTTAGTCAGCTTTAAGCAAGGCGACATCGGCCGTACAATTTCTTTTTGGTTTCCGCAGTATCGCTTTACAAAGAACCTACGTGCATTGCAGTTAACTATGTCCCAATAAGAAATGTAAATCAAGATGATTCTATTAGAAATCTGCAACTGGATCGCCAATGATCTCGGGTCGATGTCATATTGCGCACAGGAGATCCAATCAAGTGTGATGTGCACGTGACTCCATCCTGGTAGACACACGTGTCCTATACCACTCAACTTGGTTGTAGATGTCTTTAGCTGCTTGTGCCTTGTCCGAATCTGCGTACATGGCTACTACGCCAATCTGGCGCTGGTTGAGATTATACTGTACTATTAAGCGATCGAATTGAAGACAGATAAAACGTAACCAAACTAGTGCAGCTGATGGAGCCTTAAACAAGGAGCACTCGTTGGCTGCTTCAGACAAACTGACATTGTACTCAAGTATTTTTTGAAATTTGATTGCGGAGTGCCAGCTTCATATTTTCCAATGCCGCGCTTTGCTTACACGGGTAGTAGCTTTGCACGGACAGTTCCACAAAGATCCGATTGATCACAATTTACAATTTCGTTTTGTCTTCGATCGGGCTTAATTTGCATTCGTCCAAATGGAAATACGGTTCAATCACATCTTTGTTTACTGGTAACGTTTCGGAAAGTGAATCCCCTTTCCATCTTCAGGCCAATTTATCAACTTATATACACAGCACAATACTCACAATAGCAGATTTAAGCAAATGTGGTAAGCTCGTTCCAAAACCGTTCTATTAATACTTTATTTTTTGATTCACCACTGGTTTTAAACATAGAATTTGTCTCAGTAACTAAACTCAATATATGCATATGTCTAGCGCACATGAATGCTATCACCCAACAACTAAATATATATATATATATATATATATATATATATATATATATAACTATTTATAATTAGCAGACCAATCCTTACCTCAGCTATCTCAAATTCCCGGTATACATAATCTGATCTCGTGTGCAGAATGTTGACAATGTCCTGTCTTATTAATACGTAATTCCCACAGTGCAAATAGTTTGTAAGTAATTGTGTACTAAGTGTTGCATATATAATAACGAAATACTTGAAATAGGACAAAAAGGATATATTAAAGTAAACAGGAAGAAAAGGTATAATCTCATGTCACATACGATTGGTACCGTTCGCCTGTCTCAAACTCCTTAATCAAATATATAGGGCGTATAGGACGTAGTAACGGCTCCTACGGATCAGTCGCCAGTAAGCACGAAACGCAAGTGTACATATAATTGTATCTTTAATTCATGCCGACTTTGGTATATACCTCGGGTTATATTTTAACTAATTTTATACTAGGTACGCAATATTTAATACATCATTGAATATATATATATATATATAAAGTTCTCCAGCGAACAATATAAAATATACGTGGCTGACTGTAGTTTTGCTTTTGTTTAGTTTTTAATTTTATGATGACTCCCACATAAACAGTATTGCAAAGCATTGTCTACGCTTGATTTGGTTTAAGACGATATGCACTAAACGCTAGAAAAAAGTTATCAAGCGCATAATTAAAAAGAGTGAAAAAATTATATACGGCGAGACTACTACAGAAAGAAAGGGCGGCGTATCTAATTTTGCTTTCCTTTTATACGCTTTTCGGTTAAACGGCTCAGGTCAATTTGCCATCGTGCTCTGATCATGATCGTGGAAGGTTGGAACGCGTCAGTACGTGCGACTGATGATGGTTTTGTTTTGTTATGCGAGTAGTAAAATACAATGAAATTGGTGGTTATATAAAGCTCGCAATCTTGATTTAAACAATTTTTTTCACCACACACGCAATTACTATCGTTTCATTCTATCCGACTGCTACTTAACGTACCGCCTTCGTCGCATCAAGTTAAGAACACTGCCTGCGTTAGCTAGAACACTACTTTTGAAGACCTACTACGCATTCTGGTCACAAGGACACTAATATAATTCCGGTGAATTGCTTGAACTACAGTAGAGGTGGACAAGTGCTTACGTGGTCGGACACAATTAATCAGGATATCCGCCACTTGGTCATATTACACCGTAAATTTACTTAAAAAGATACACCAGGGTGAACAAAAATCTGCCTTATAAACGTAGGCTCTAGTGGAACCAACTGCATAGGAAGGTATTAGTATTATTAATTAAAAACTAGAAAGTTCAAAATAAATTATAATCCATGCGCATCAAATGCATATATCACCTGCCATGCTTAAGCAAGAAAAGCTTTAACGAAATCTAAAAACAAATGATAAATAGGCGAGTCTGGTTAGATTAGGAAACAAATACACAAATAATGACTTTAAACGAGCGTCGCAACCACAACAGTAAAAAAGTAAGTAGGAACGCGCGCATGGATGAAGGACACCAATTAGTTTTAAGCTACAGTTGTAGTGATTACCAAAGTAAGTGAAATATCAAAAGCTAAGATAACTAAAAGTTATGGCTTTCAAAATTATATATGTTCAAGTGTAGATAATGAAAGACAAAGTGAGAAATAGATTATTAATGTTACTGAATTTTTAAAATTCATTGCACATACGAACGGAACCAAAAAATTACGTGTTTAGATCAAGTTTGGGGCTTACAAAAAGCACAAACTCCATGCACAATACCAGTCATTCAGTTTAGTAAACCTAGTGCCACATTTGACTGATTATGGTCATCGTACGCAAGGATGACCGTTTGAAATAAAACCATACCTCAGCTATGACAATTATTATATATACATCCCCTCCTCAACGTGGTACGACGGTGTCAACCATGTCTCGATGGCCGATCGTACATGGGCTAACGGGGCTATGGCGGTGGTGTCACCAGGGCGTGGTGGATTTTCGACCGGCAATCGGATCTCCTATAAAATACCACATGAGCCCGACGACGGCACCATGACTCGGCGTGTATTCCCCGCCACAAAAGGGTTCAACAGCCACAGGATTACATGGACTCCTGGACAGTACCCCGTACTTCCGAATGGCGAATGAGCTCTGAACAGCCACCGGCAACCATGCAACTTACTGCTGCCCTGCAGACTGCGCTTGAATGTGCAAAGGCTAGAGGTGCGTCCTCGATCAAAAAGCCGAGTGGTGAGGGGACACCACTTGCACCAAATTCCCAAGAAACTCCATGAAAATGGAGCCGGCTTATCCTCCAAAAGGAGTCAGCCGAAGTAAAGTAAAAGTAAGTATGACAATTATTATATATACATGGTTACATAAACGGAGATATAGATTTTCCACATGATAGGTACCAGAAGTGTCAATGCCAATAGGGCAGAGTTAACTTAGCTGCCCGCTGTACTCGGTTTTCCGCTAGCTGTCTACAGACTCGCCGATTCAAGAGCTCCTTGAATAACAATTAATTGGCCTTTCAAATATGCATTACTTTGTTGTTTTTGTTAGCCGGTTTTGCGCAGTTTTCTCTTGACGACGGAAGAAGATTGAAACTTGAAATCGACGGTAGATTTATCACATTATGTAACTTTTAAAGAAGTAACAGCGATGGAAGAGAACAAGACAATCGAGCAGTTAAATAGCTTAATAAAGAGTTTCACCAATCTGGGGCTTTCCCGCCGATGCTTTAGATGAACTCACACGTTGAATTTCTTAAAAGAGGCTGCAATCAATTATTTTTAACAGTGCTTTAACGTATCCCTCCATGAAGCTTTCAAAAATCACCGATTTGATAGAATTATAAATTTCTTCTATCCCGTTTTTAAAAAATCGGTTTCAGGCGTTTCGTACAGTTTGTGGATTTGAATTAACTGCGGTTTAATTCAACAAATCCTAAGGCGTATATACTGATTCAACACAGATAGCTACGATTTATCTGACGAGAACAAATCTTGTTGACCAAGAACCTGGTTTCCTACATCATGGCACTAAGCTTGGTCCATATCGAACTCACAGTGACTCAGTTAATACTAGCGTTAACGTTGAGTACGTCCTTCGTATTGGTAGCAGTACATGTTCTGAGTCTCCATTATTCCCGTTCACAGCTTCTTTATATAATCGGCAATCCAACTAACGTCAACGTTTTACTGATAAGCAATAGTAATATCGTTTAATTAAATTGTAAGTACCCAACCGGGCGTTGAAAGTGTGTATAAGAGATGAACAAACGATTCATGCAGCGTCGATTCGCAATGGGGATAAAGTTATTGCCCCCATGCCAGAGCGGGTGTTCCAGTCATCAGTTAATACTATAATATCAAATCTCGATGTCCCACTGTTAACATGTCCTAGTTGGTGATGAATATCATAAATTTCATTGGAATAAGATGACAGATCCACAGCTGCAAGAGAGTACTCGTTCGCAACGGCACTGCCGTTGCACCACTACAACTAAAGTATAGCGGCCCTTACCCGATTTTGCTCAGACAGCCGAAATACTTCATTAATATGTAAGGTGCGACATCTACATCAGTAAGCATATACAGGTTGAAACCGTTTATCGTACCGCCTTATTCTGGAAACCTTCTACACACATCTCAGGCTATATCTGCCTACAATCTCAACGGATGATTTTTTAACATTAACTTTTCATTATTCTACGTATCAAATTTTTAAATTTACTCGCACAACTTGCGCCCTATGTCACGCAACGTGACCTCTATGAATCCACATGATTCATTTTTTTTCACACTCACTTGTCTCACGTGGTATAACCAGCTGCTCCTAGTTAACAATTGTGTAGCATTTTTGAACAGTTCTTTGGTATTATTCCATCTCTGCGATAATGTTCCAGTACACTTTTCTTCGTTATCTTTTGATTTTAATGTACATATTTTTACATTTTAATATTATTTTCACACCTGAGCTCAAACTGCCTATTTTGGTATGACCAGCTACCTACAGCTAACGCCTTTGTGTAGTAACACTAAGTAGTTATCAGATTTATATCATGGTACTGGTCATTTTCAATGCATATCTCAACTTCATCAGTTGCACAGTGACCACTCTACGAATATCATGACCACAACGTCGAGTGACACACTATATATATATATATATATATATATATATATATATATATATATATATATATAAAAATTAGAAATGTTTTACTTAATTTGATTTAAATGAACGAAACGCATAAAGAAAGGACAAACCTCGCCCATAGAGTACAAAACGCTCTGCCAGTTGATACTGCGATGATGTCGTCTGTTGGTCGAACTACACCATAGGCGAGCAGTACCAAGAGGAGAGGATTCGCGTTCTTGTGAGACAGACATGTCTTCTTTCTCACGACATTTTAAATGTGTGAGTTGTAAAGCCTGAATGAGACGATAGGGTAGAAATCGGCATAAAGGGGACGGTTCGACAACTGAAAATGAAAAAAAACGTGTTTATGAACTATTTATGTAAAGGATGAAAATAGTGATTTTATAAATAAAATCGGAATCTTGGTTATGTATATTTGGACATTTCTGCACAGTATGATGCAGACACACTTAGAACTCTAAATACACTGACTTCAACTCATTAAAATTTAACATAGAAATACTTTCAAACGCTTTGTTATGACATAATTCTAATAAAAAATCATTGCGATACTAAAGGAATTTATTCACTATTTTCCAAAAACAAACAACAATTTTGCTCCTCTAATCAGTCTCGTTAATGGTTGCATTCAGAGACAATTAATATATTTGCAAGCGTCATCGAGTGCTAGGGATGAAGAAATGTACCTAGGCAAGTATATTAATACCGTGCTGCCTACATAAACAGTAACCTCTCCAAAGACGCTACGTGTCCCCTCGGAGTCTAGAGAAGTAGCCTAATTTATCAGGTGCAATATTAGTCTCTCACATATACTACTTTTTTAATAATTTGCAAACTGACTTTATCGATGCCTTTGCAAGTAACTGAAGTTTAATATCCAAGCCAGCTTAGCAAGGACTTCGAGTTCCGAAAACTTTACGAGCCATCCATGCCCGTGTTCCAGGCATTCAATTGTGTCATGTGATTATAAGTAAATAAGAAATAAAGCATTAACAAATGGTTCTTTCTAGGTCATCAAACTATAAGAAAACCGCGAAATACTCTTTCTCTACAATGATTTTTCAATAACATATAGTGAAACTACGAATATATTGATAAATAGCCAAAATCTCCTTTAGGACCACTTATAGCTTTAGATTTGGAGGTACATTATCGTAACTGTAGTAATGCTCTGACCAATTTTATTACTATGATTTATCGAGCAGTTATAAACATCGTTTACTTAATTTATTATTGCCACTTTTAGAATTCAGAATTAGTTGAAGGAAGAAACCGACCTTCCGAAATGTTATGTTTTTGAACCGATCGCCAAATAACTAGATTCTGTTAGCTGGTTTAATGAGAATAATATTAGGACAGGCATATGTACAAGTCATCATTACGATGATTATAGTTGTTCATCTGATGTAGCAATTTTATGTTAACGCACACAATTGATTGGTTATTTGCCTTATTTCACACTCCATGTTAACATATTTCTATCTTGTTTTGCCTTTCAATTTATGTATAAAGTGATGTTCATTTGGAGATACTTGAGAAGATAATGAGAAAGATGCGCTTCTTGTAGTTGATAAAATTTCTTTTTGTTTTTGTACATTGAAAGAGTACTATGAATTGATTATTAATATTACTGTGATTATCGTTTTATAGGTTGAACATATTATTGTGCTCATCATATATGCTTGATTTACCAGTTGTATATCTGTTAACTTTTTACAATACACAATATGTTCTTTTCTATCGGACTTATTCACTCTATGTGAAAGTTTAAAATGTTTTATATATATATATATATATATATATATATATATATATATATATATATATATATTACAAGGAATGGGTTTTTAGACACTGAAGCAAATATGTCCAGTTCGGGCCCTTTCTGTGGCAATGCTGTAAAGTAATCAGTGAGTGCCCATACTGGGAAATCCGGTCTACAGGATGAATTATGTTTGCTATCTCATGCTATAATAATAATAAAATACTGTCATAATTAATGAATTCCATATCAATTCTCCGGATGTGATGATGTCTGCTCTATACTAACAGATCGGGAGTTGTTAGCTTAAACTGGAGTTAGAAAGTGACACCAAATTGGCCCCATCTGAAAAAATTGTGGCTAAATACCATCTTTTGGTATACAACTGAAATATGCATATAGTACGTGACTTCAGTGGTGCAAATTTAAAATATGTGAGCCGATTCGGGCTCCAACAGCGTAAATTCAGACCAGTGATTGAAAAGTTCCTAATAAAAACTAACCCGATCCACTTGATGAGTTTTATTCTTTGATGTTATACAATATTTAGCTTAAAAAGACAACATATATGAAAAAATCCTGTTATAATACTTTAGCGAAAAAATTAATATATAGGATCAAAATAATTAATTAAAATAGAGTAATCTTTATTACCATTAGAGTACGGTTTAATTTTAGCTTGCGAGAGCACATCATTTTCCCATAAATCGTCCAAACCAGGTCGTGCTACCTCATCTTCATGTTGCAGCGTAAGAGGTTGCTGATCCAAATCGGGCTCATCTGAGTCGTCTTTGAATGTGTCCTGAGCATCGGAATAGGCATCCTCTCCTGATCCTTCGTCTGGAGGCAGAAATGCAGATGGCTTTATGCGAAGAAGAAGGTGATCAATTCGTGATTCCAAATTGGCAATATCAATCTAAAAAGCGTCCATGAAATAATGTAGTAATTAAAACAGGTGTTATAGCTTGACAACCACGTGAAGACATGGATAGAAGCACAACTAACAACGCTAGATAATTAAAGCCGTCAACATAGCTTAATGAGAACTCCAAGGTGGAATAACAAAAGACGATAAACAAGCGCTCTTCCACAGTCCAAACAATGCTATCAGTTCCATTCTGATGCTGCAGTAAAGCATACGTTTTTAAACGATGATGCATTACTGTACGATCTGGACTGTTAATCAAATAATAATCAGGATATTCGTCCCAATGGAAATGCGGTTCTATCACATCTTTTTTTACTGGCGACGTTTCGGTGCTTCTTTTCACGCACCATCCTCAGGCAACTATACACAGTACAATACTCACAATAGCAGATTTAAGCAAATGTGGTCATCTGCTATTGTGAGTATTGTACTTTGTATAGTTGCCTGAGCATGGTGCTGGAATAGAAGCACCGAAAAGTCGCCAATAAACAAAGACTGGATAGCATCGCATTTACATTGGGACGAATACAAACCCAGCCCGATCGAAGACAAGAAGGAAATGGAAATTGTGATCAATCGGATCATTGTGAAACTGTTGGTGCAAGGCTAGAACCCGCGTACGAAAAACGCGGAATTGGAAAATATGAAGCTGGCCATCCGCAATCAAATTTCAAAAAATACATGAGTAACATTACATGCTTAATTGAATTGCAACAAAATTCTGGTTATTTATTTGGATAGCCATGTATACTCAACGGATATTTTAAAAAAGATGTGATAAGACCGCATTTCCATTGGGACGAATACAAACCCAGCCCGATCGAAGACAAAAAGGAAATGGAAATTGTGATCAATCGGATCTTTGTGAAACTGTTGGTGCAAAGCTAGAACCCGCGTACGCAAAACGCGGAATTGGAAAATATGAAGCTGGCAATCCGCAATCAAATTTCAAAAAATACATGAGTAACATTACATGTTTAATTGAATTGCAACAAAATTCTGGTTATTTATTTGGATAGCCATGTATACTCAACGGATATTTAAAAAAAGATGTGATAAGACCGCATTTCCATTGGGAGGAATACAAACCCAGCCCGATCGAAGACAAGAAGGAAATGGAAATTGTGATCAATCGGATCTTTGTGAAACTGTTGGTGCAAAGCTAGAACACGCATACGCAAAACGCGGAATTGAAAAATATGAAGCTGGCCATCCGCAATCAAATTTCAAAAAATACATGAGTAACATTACATGTTTAATTGAATTGCAACAAAATTCTGGTTATTTATTTGGATAACCATGTATACTCAACGGATATTTAAAAAAAGATGTGATAAGACCGCATTTCCATTGGGAGGAATACAAACCCAGCCCGATCGAAGACAAAAGGAAATGGAAATTGTGATCAATCGGATCTTTGTGAAACTGTTGTGCAAAGCTAGAACACGCATACGCAAAACGCGGAATTGAAAATATGAAGCTGGCCATCCGCAATCAAATTTCAAAAAATACATGAGTAACATTACATGCTTAATTGAATTGCAACAAAATTCTGGTTATTTATTTGGATAACCATGTATACTCAACGGATATTTTAAAAAAGATGTGATAAGACCGCATTTCCATTGGGAGGAATACAAGCCCAGCCCGATCGAAGACAAAAAGGAAATGGAAATTGTGATCAATCGGATCTTTGTGAAACTGTTGGTGCAAAGCTAGAACCCGCGTACGCAAAACGCAGCATTGGAAAATGATTCCAGTTATTTTCTTTCTTCAAAAAATTATTTCGACTGTCGTTATTGGCAGCCTTTTTCAATTGATCCATCCGTAACATTTTTTCAAAACAAGCTAATGAAGCTAGCGCAATATTTTCTCTGGTCATACCATTTATACATGCATAACTAAAAGCATTCATTTAAATATAATTAATATACGTTTGCGTATATGCAGTCAATAGACATTAATTTACCCTTTGCACGCGTCAGATTAATTATTTATTCTTAACATTTGAAATTCTGTATAACTAGAATGATCTCGCAAGGTAAGGTGGAACGAAAAACACAAAAATCTAATTTAATAAATTAAGAAGACTAATTTACATATAAAATAAAATAAGTGATGGATAGACAAGAAAATTTTGAAAATTATTTATAGGAAGAATAATCAGTATAAGGAAAAAAGGTAGAATACTTCTAATAAGCGTTCAAATTAACAAGTTTTAAAATAAAACGAATAGCTAGGAGTGAAATTTAGAAATAATATATTTTTCAATAATTGAATAATAAGCCCGCTAATAAGTCAGTATTAATCTGATGTTCTTTATCTTTTTTTGGAGCTAGCTTCAAATTCTAATTCATGCAATCGTCTTTTCCAGCCATTAGCTAATGGCAGATCTCGTAAACAATGGGTAAGATAAACGAATCTGACTATAAAGCTGAATTAACCAAGCTTCCCGAATGGAACTTGTTTGCCGGAAGTGTCCCGCAAATTTTTACCATAACCTTTATGGATACGATGCAACGTGACACTGATAATTAAAATCATTATAATTCGGTACCAAAATTATGCGCCAAACACTTCAGCAAAGAAAGACCTCCAACGGAATTGCTTCGATAACTTCTGGGCGGGTTGCTTAAGCGACCTCTTGAGGCAGTATAACACTAATACCCTCGGTGCCGTTTAGCTTGAGGCGAAGGGGGCGGAACATTAAAAGGTGTTCATATGGATAAATAAAGAATCCTAGATTGGTTCCAATCGCGCAATTGGCAATGACTTTAGCCAAACCTAGCGACGTAGAAAGTTCTATAAGAGGGTCCATATGAAGAAGATGGGTTTACAGCTTAGAGAAATTCAGATACAGTTTCAGATAAATTCGTATAACTAGCAAGAGACATCCGATATTTCTAAACATCTCAACAGATATCGATCGGCTGGTGCCACTTTGACCTATACGTGGATGGACATGCTTGATTACTATAAATGACACCACTCAGCAGAATATTATACCCTGGATCAAATCCTTCCATCAGATTTGCGTACACAACCGAAGATTTTTGCGATAGATTGACTACCGGCAGTAAGTAATGTTGAGTAATGTATTCTAGGTTTTAAAAGAGATGTTGTATGAACGCGTATACGAAATCGCTGGAACGTTAAATGTTGCAGAAGATATAAGTTATGGAATAAACAATGGGCTATATAAAAACATTATCTAATGAAATTCATTCGAATTTATTAACCACTGGTTTATTGGGTGAAAGCAGGAAAAAAGTTCATGTTTACATATTAAAAATCTGCAGTAATACGTCAGAAACTAAATTGCAACGTTTAGAAATTATACTTCAACGAAACTGAAGTTACACTTTGCCAATTCACGCTCTATGAATAGTGGACTCGTCGTTATTTCACTAACTAGTCCATGTTTCCTTGAATAGCCACTATTTTCTAAAGATGATTAACGTTGGTCAGCGTCAATATATTCTTCGTTTGTTTTAAATTATAAAAATGTAAAAACGGATTATTTCAAGTAAAGTATAATAGCCGCAATCATGTTCACATACAAGTACGTGCGCCAGCCTTTGTTTGTCTACCTTATAAATAGTTGTATAGTAAATGTATATTTTTGTGCAATTTAGGTAAGTGGATATAATTCGCTATGGAAGCACAAACAATGAAGAGCGGCCAAATTAAACAGCTCACGTCCCAAAAATATTTTTCGCGTTCAGAACATGGTTACTCAAAACAAACACTGTGAAGACATCGGTTTACGCAATATTAAAAGCCAGTTATATAATGGGAAATACAATAGGATTGGTGTTTATTTCAAGCTCGCAAACTTGATTTAAAGAATTTTTACCACCACCCGCGCAATCAATGATTGTTTAATTATATAATGGGAATGTATTTTTTATATTAAGATCGCAATCTTGATTTAAATAATTGTTCAATTTTAATACAACTGGCTCGAGCAGTGTAAATGTCTGATCAGAGATGACAGATTAGGGGTGACTAGATGGAAATTTAGGTCTAAAGAGCTGTCATGTAGGCTCCACTTGAAGACAAGGCAAACCAGAAAACATAGGTTGGAATATGACTTAAAATTGCGTGTAATATTCGGCTCGGGTGGCGTAATAGTTAGTCACATACTCCGAGGAAAATGTGCCCAGGTTCGTATACCGTCCGCGGCGAACTCTGTAAATTACTGTAAGAGTTCCCAATAATGACGAAACAGGTCTACTCGATGAATTTTTCTTGCTACCTGACAAAATATTAATTTTATAATGACAATACACTTATAATGAAAATCCTGCCATTATACACACACACACACACACAACACACACATATATATATATATATATATATATATATATATATATATATATATATATATATATATATAAACCTAATTTTCTATTGTATTTTGAATGATAAAAATAAATGACGCTCATGTCATGTATTTCGGCTGACAATGGTTTCATAAATACTCAAAATGAACTTTTGATTTAACGAAAGTTTGACTGAAATCAATAAATCTGATTTTCCACGTTTGATAAATAAATTGAAAACAAGCTTATGCGTATAAATAAGCGAACATTGGCTGCTCGGGCGATGATAACATTTACAATAATCAAGGTTGCGAACATCATATAAACACCAGACTCATTAAATACATACATTTGTCAGTATAAACTAAGAATGGTATAGTGTAAGTAAGACTTGCCTTTCTGCATTGCTTGCGAAAAACAAAATAAGAACTACATTTAAACAACCATATACAATAGGCGGCATCCTAATGAAAAGGAAAAGATCCACAATTGGATACATCCGATTATGAAATTCTGTCGTGACTGTAATGAAGTGTACGTAGAAGAAACACACAGCCGATTAAAGCTAGAAGGTGATAACACAAAGTTGCATGCTAGTATTGTCACAGCAGTAAATCAGATCTGGTTAGCCATTCATTAGAAATGGGAATGTGAAATAGACGGCGAGAAAACGCCAAAATATTAACGAACAATAAATTCATAAACAAACTTTTTTAATCGTTTTCTTTACAATAACACTCGATTTTAAATCGTTCATTTTCTTCTTACTTAAAGCTCTTATTTTCTATTAATTTAAAATAGGTAGATTTTATTTCCTCCAATGTTTCCTTAATTTCTTCTGTCTTCTTTTCAACTTTGTTTCCTTGTTGAAGTCTTCTAACTTCAATATATTTTTTTTATTTTAGGAATTTGACCGCATTTTTCTTGTGTGAGACAATTGATAGCACTCTTAGGTCGGTAAAATCTTGAATGTTGTACATTTTCAGGTGCTCTGATTATTGGCCTTCCATCAGCTGATTGTCTGAAAATGACACCTGAAAATGTACAACATTCAAGATTTTACCGACCTAGGAGTGCTATCAATTGTGGCGCACAAGAAAAATGCGATCAAATTCACAACAAGAGAAACAGCACTACGCAAAAAGATTCAACATTTAAGTACTACATTTTTTATTTATAAATCTTTAATTTTAAAGAATCTGAGATTTTGTTGATTTAAAAAAAACTTTTAACTGATACGACATAGTCTTGTTATTATTAGCTCTGTTCACAGCTTGACAAATATGTATTTAAGACACGCGGTCTACTAATTTGTGTGTGTGTGATCTTATTCTTTTGGTCGTAACCTACGTGTCAAGTTTATCGTAAGGATTAATATTCACACGAAATTCTAGTGCTTTCAATTAAGTAAGACATATCTTATACATAGACGATACAGAATTTCATGCCTATTATGCATGTACAGAGGCTGATGCGCGCGTATGTGTGATCAGGGTAGTAATGGCCACAAATGCACAAATACAAGCTAACAATCGAGCAATTGTGATTTACATAAGTAGAAATAAGTCTAAACGCAAATAATTTATAAAATAATTTTCTCTTAGTGGTGTGTTGTGGAAAAAGAGCACGGATTTCGAAAGAGACAATCAGAGTGTCAACTGAAAAATAAATCAATTAAAATCGAACAGAATTTTCGATGTGATAACTCTTTCATTGGAAAAGAAAGTCTAGTAAGAACAGCATAAATGAAACCCTTTAAGCAAAATTTAACACGTCCTCTTGCTTGAATTTTCGGTCTCATGAACTTAACGTTCACAAAGGATCCCGGAAAATGAGTCATAGATATCCGGTGTCAAAACGTGGGCAGTGTACATAAACTTACTTTCATAAAACTTTTTTTTCGGCTTTTGCTTTTTTATGAGTCTTTGGTTTCGTGATAGCCTTTGACTTCTTAGGGTTTTTTTTACCTTTTTATCCACAACCTTGCAGCTTCCAACCGCACCCTTTCCTTTGTCACCGGCACGTGTAAGTACACCCTTCTCAACGACATGGACAATTCTACTGCGGATGTGCAAAGTCAGCTTCACAATATCAACCTTGTAATTTGGTGGCGAATTACATCTTAACCGTTGGTAAAGAGAAATATTTGCGATCCTTGGCTGCAATGATGGCAGCCTTCACTGCCAGTAGATATTTAATTAAATATAACTGAGAAGCATAGCCTGTATAGATACCTAACAAATAATAAACCACGCTAAAATCTGTGTTTTTTTTGATCCCACAATAGATCCTCAGTGGAATAGCAAATAAGACTCCATCGACTGCGCCGACTTCATCACATTTATTTATTCTTACAGATCGATTGCTCTATAGAACACTCATTGCACAAACACCAAATTGGTAGAAAACGCAGAGGAGACTTGGTTAGGAAAATTCAACAGCCAAAAGAACATTTGGCCATTAGAATAATTTAGACATGCCTAGTCATAGGTAGTAAACCTTTCGTGAAATTAAAACGAACTATGCTAAGTGGTGAACACGTCACAGATTTATAAAATTCTCCTTAGAGTGATTACTAGGTCTTTTATGAACAGGGTAGAATGCGGTGGGCGGTCGCTCTATGAAGCGGTAAAGTGTAACCCGCATTACCGGTCTAACTTCATTTAGTGATTTCCGTGACCCAGTGTATTTGGTGCCTGAAGGTATAATTGAACTCGTTAAGGTGTGTTGGTTATGTAGGTGATATTCTCAATTCTAGATCAACCCCGTTTCTTTTATCAAGCTCTTCTATTTTACAGTGAGTTTTCCTGGGTGTGCTGCAGTAACGCATCAGTATCCTAGGCTGCCGTAATGATATTTGTGGCTATGCCTTTAACGGCGGAAGTGATGCTAGTAAGGTTTCTTGGCATAATGCTTGTGAGGCAATTCCAGCTTATGGCAATATTTGCCGAGGTAGCGAAGAGGACAGTGTTACCGATGAAAAAGGTAGATATAATGTTTATGGGAAGTTCAACTTCATGATAGTTAAAACGTTGGAAATATAAAAAAAACTTCATTTTACCCTTCCTACGTGCAAAAACAAAAAGAAATTTTATCACATACAAGAAACGCTTCTTTCTCATTATCTCCTCAAGTATCTACTAATGAACATATCTTTATATATCAATTGGAAAGCAAAACAAGATAGAAATACGTAAACATAGAGTGTACAAAACGGAAACCAATCAATTGCGTGCGTCACATCCAGTTCAAGCACAATGCCTGAACATTTAGGGTAACACACTTGCCTTTACCAGCAATCAGATAGAAACAGCCGTTAATGTCGACATCAAATATTATTTACCAAAAAGTTGTCGATCAACTTACGTAGGCCGATCGACCAGATAGTTAATTACTTGAATTGTAACTTAAACGCTTGTTTTAAATCAAATGGTGAATACACGTCTGCAATTGCGCAACACATCGTCGAAGCATCACACTTATGTTCTCCAGACATAGCATTCAAAATAATTACTAAATGCAATAACAAAAGAGAGCTAGCCACATACGAAGCCTTATGGATAAACAAATTGCAGCCGGATTTATGCAAGCAGGAAAAGCATGTTCAGGCATTGAGCTTGAACTGGATGTGACGCACGCAATTGATTGGTTTCTGTTTTTTCACACTCTATATGTTTAAATATTTCTATATTGTTTTGCCTTCTAATTTATGTATAAAGATATGCTCTTTAGTAGATACTTGAGGAGATAATGAGAAAGAAGCGTTTCTTGTATCTTTTCTTTTTGTTTTTGCACATAGGAAGGGAACTATGAATTTTATTAAAGCTCGCATTTCAAAATAAATTTAGAAAAACTTACTTGATGTTGACGATCCCTTGCATCATATGCGATAGCTGTTTGCTGAAGCCAAACAATAGTTAAATTGAAACTGCGTGACAATTTTTCCATCTGCCGTTTGTAACTTCTACTTAATTCCTCAAGGTATCTACGGAATTTAGAGTATAAACACAGACAAAATGCATATAATGTGAATAGATAATTAAACTTTCAAACCAAATAGGACAAAGAAAAAAGAACTCCTTTCAAATTCTATGATTTTATGCAGTATATATATATATATATATATATATATATATATATATATATATATATATATATATATGACTGGTGTTTACATTAAGGTCGCAACCTTGATTGAAATAAATAATTAAACATATTATCAGTCTACGGTAATGATTTTTGTGCTCGGTGACAATAATATGCATAGACCGTGATGAGGACTGGCGGCATGGCTAATCGAAATAATAATATGGTAAATTCTAGAAAACTATTCCGACGGAAAATGAATAGCTGCAACAATGCTTGATTTCTGATTATATCAGTATACATGAACGAAGAATTAAACCTCTGCCACAAAAAAGCAATAAGGATAAACCGGCCTCCTTGATTAATTGCCTTTTCTACATTATACAATGCTTAGTTAATACTGACAAATGTATGTTTATAATGGGAAAGTGCTTAGAAGAAGCTCGAAACCTTGATTTAAATAATTGTTATCACCGTCTGCGCAACCAATGTTCGTTTAAATTTGCTAAGTGTTAGAAAACTATTCTGTCTGAAAATGAATAGCTACAGGAATGCTTGATATACACAAACAAAGAATAAAACCTCTGCGTCAAGAAAAACTTTAGAAAATCCTGCTGCCGCATGGTGGACTAAATCAGGTCTCTAAGCTGTATCACCAGAGGAGTAGCAAAAACCGTCTGAAAGCAAGTGCGCAGATATAGGTGAAAATTCTTATCCTAAATTAATCAGTACATAATGCACCTAAGTGCAATATAAGACGAGTGACCATAGGTCGAATCGATCTTAACGTTGAAACTGCCTGATCTCTTTAGTATCGGCAGTATTAATGACACGCTTCTCGTACACCCAGTTTTAGCCTGGCGTTATTTAAGCTGGAAATTTCCACGATTCCGGGCCAAATGATAACTATGGGACTTGGTTACTTTTTAATAACATTTTGTTTTACGGTTAATTATTAATTATAAATATTGATTTTGTTAAATATTTTATCAAAAAAGCGAAATGATAAAAGGCCACACCTCATACTAACTGTCACATTGGCTTCAATCAATTTCACGCGATTACTCAATCGCATAAGCACAGTCTCTTTTCGGCTATTTGCTAGAGGTGCAGGCACAACAACAACAGATTCACCGCTGTGTATTGCTGTGCTTCGTCGCTGAACGCCATTAGTCGAAGATGGCAATCCGGAAACGGCGCCTGTTTGCATAACATTTGTAGGTGGCGTAGGTATATCTGCATCTTGAGGCATTCCAACGTTTTCGGAGTAATCATTATTGGTATTTGTTTGAGCATCTTCGCCATTCAGACGGGCCTTTTGTTTCGTCTTATTGACAATAATGTCTCTGCTAAATTTATCGTCACCGTCTTCAATAAACTGCTCAGTCTCCAATTGACCTGGACGGGACGAAGTTGTTGGACAAGTTGTATACTGATTTGACAAATCATTTTTGTTGTCGGCACGATTAAAACGATTGACTTCGTTACCTTTTCTCTGTTTTAGCACTAATAATGTATCTGTAGAAACATAATCCGTACAAACTTCGTTTACTCTGAATTCGCCGCTCTTCAGTGGTCGCGGAAGTCTACTGAAGAGAGTTGCTACGTTACTACGCCAATCCTGATGGGCAATGCACTCAGTCAAGTCGTCAGAATCCGAGTTTTCGGAACACCTTCTAGTGAGTGGTCTGATACAGTCCCAGGAGACATCACAGCCAACATTCATTTCTGAGAAGTTGAAAAAACTAGAAACAAAATTTTACAAATTTAATAAGAAAAAGCCTAGGAAAGACCAGTATATGTTTTCACAAGGAAGTAAAATGTTCATAATAATTTGTGAAGTGGCATCATTTTTTTAAAATGTGGTTGCATCGTTGTCTAAGGTGATAAACTAATTTCAAAGCTACGATTCACGGTGCTTCAAAACATATAGTCTTGGAATTAGCATAAGCATTTGGTATAAAGTTGTACGATATATAATATATATATATATATTCATCATCCTCTGGCGAAACATTATTGATTCTTCAATACCTCATAATGCCGAGAGTAAAGATAACAATATGAAGAAGGAATTGTAACCAAAACATTGTTAAAAGTAGGACTTGCGAATATTGCACGTAGCTTAGATGGAGAAACATACATAGACGACACAGAGAAACGAAGTTTCCTAGACCACTGTACAAGACATAACATAGGCCAAGTCAAATTCAAGGCTAGGCGACTTCATCAACCAGGCCTCCTAACGGTTTTCACTTTGTCACTTCATAAAAAATAAAATACCTGGCAGTTAACTCTGAAAACTTAGGAAACGACAGTCAATCTACGACTAGATCGCCAGTAAGCACGACTGCATTCCGTAGCACACAGTGCCTACATCTAATAATTATGGTGATCACGTGGACCCTATCCTATACTGCCCAATATGAATGTTTTCGATTTCAGAATATTTCCATCTCGTGTCCTACGCCGATGTGGCGCTGTTTTTTAGAGAATAGTGCTCAACCGGGCAATCGAACCGAATACTTGCATAAATCATGATCGAGTCAGTACAATTGGTGGGACCGTAATCTCGTAAAAGAATAAATTGCTCGTTCGGAACTGGTATACTCAAAATTACCTGATTTGTGTTTTGCCTTACACAGTTTGTGTCCGAGTTATTTTCTTTGGTCCTAAATACTTGCCTAACGAGAATCACGAATTTACAAAGTCAAACATATATCTACGGATGCCAGCAATGCTTCTTCGTTGTGGATAACCAATATGGGATATGCTTCTCAACCAGCAGTAATCGAATGCCCGTAAGTGTGTATGACTTGCGACTTAAAAACCCAAGTCTCACTAGCGTATAGCAAAATTGCACATGCAAATGCACATCACACCAATTTGAAGCCAAGTGAGATATTCTCGTTTTAGCCATACATAGCAAAACCTTCTCCAGTTTTTGCGATAATCATATTCAGGTCGCCATCAATATTGTTTTGTACAATTGGCAAGATCATTGCATGTGTTAACTGTATTCCATTCTTCGTCTTAAAGCTGAAGAGTTGAAGTGAGTGATGAGTGATCTTGTAGTAGACGGTACGAATTTCATACCAAAATATGCAACGACTGAAAATATATTCAAGGTATCTGGCCAGAATCTCGGTTTTCGACCAATAAACAATTCATCCTAATAACAGCGATTGACCAATCTACCATCGGAGAGAAATTTGACGACCGCATCCTGAGCTTATGAAATAGTTCATAATTGAATATATTGCAAAATTATACAAAAATCGAAAGAGCAGACATCTTTGACGAATAGCATTGCTAGTAGTAAAGTTGTGTTACTTAATTGGAGACCTTAACGCGACCAGACGTATTTGTGTCATATCACTTTTCGACGTAATATCGAATAGAACATTTCGACCCACTGAGTCAAATGCGCTCTTGAAATTTAGAAAGACGACTATTACGGGACGAAGAAAATAATGTTGCTGTTCAAGTATTTGCCTTACGGTACAAATAGGATCTATTCAACTTCGTCCTGGCTGGAATCGGGGTTTGTCTTATCCCATATGTGATTCAGTCGAAGCGCTAAGACATCGTAAGATAGCCGATGCAAATATCCCAAATACGACTGGAGTCAATCTTACACCACGATGGTTATCGCACCAATTGTAATTGCCGAATTTTGAAGATACGAATGGTGGTCGGCTCGCTCCAAGCAACCGATACGCTCTAGTCATTCCCTATAGTACGAAAACAGTTAGTCAACGTCATACAAATAATGTCGCCATCATTCTCAAACAAGGTCGAAAGCAGATCACAGAAGCCTGTAGTTTCACGATGTTAAAGAAATAATATTCCAGCCCGTAGTTTTAACACTGATGATTGTTCAAAACTAGCGTTCTACATTGCTGATACGCACATACTTTTGAAAATCACGGCTGATGCATGAGCCTGAGAGAATTAGTCTTTAACTTGTTCTGCTCACTAATCAAGACGACACATGTTATCGGTTAAAAGATTATTGCCATGCCCATTTATAGATTCGCTGACTGGTCACTTTCTCGGGCCTTTTGAGAGAATCCGTTGTAACACACTTCGGATGTTAACATATGCTAAAATGTCTTCTAGCTCTTCAGCATTTCTAGCCTATAAAGATGCAAGAACGGCATGTAGAATGTGCCTAAGTTGGCCTATCACATAACTACAACTATTATTATAAGCTAGACTAGTAAGAACATGGCACCTAGTATCGAGTATCTCCACAGATTTATCAGAGACCCAATGACCTATTCTAATGGAGCTAACAGTATCACATATCAAAGTACTTGCATAGAACAAGCCAGATATATATGATCTACAAATATTATTATAAGCCGGGATCGTAGAAATATAACAACTGGTTTCAACAAACGCCACAAGCTCATACAAGGCATAATGACCAACTTTAATGGAAACTATTTAAACGTGCCGCACACAATCGACTATTTAAAGGGATCCATTCAATTAAGCAAGCTTCAGCTCGCGCGCTAAGGGCAATACCAACGCCCCATTTACCGGCTTGAGAGGACTCTGTTGAACCAGATGTTCGAAGCCAATAACGCGTAGATAGGGATGGTGCAACCGGTTCTGTAATACACGTAGGACCCTGTATTCTGGTTTCAGATACGCAACATATGTCGATTTCTAATTTATCCAACGTACGAGCAAGAGATTCTTGCTGTCCAAGTTGTTTTAAAGTTCGCACATTAAATGCGCCTACGTTAAAACCTAACCTAGGTTTAATGAATGATTGTCTACTAGAACCATTTTCGATATTTGGCAACCTGGTATTGGGCTCAATGTTATGATCTAAACCAACCATATTTATAGTATCTAAAAGAGTGTTATTGTTAGATTGAGGAGAGGAAGGGGAAGGAAAGGAGGCAGAATCGGAGATAAAGTTGCCTGCAGTAGCCCGATTTCGCTTATCCACCCTGCACGGCTCAGCAGATAAGGCGACCCTTTTTATACTGTGCGACGGCCGATGCAGTATGTAATTATTGTAATTTGTACTTTTCATGGTTATATGTGGACTGTAAAAGAACACTAGGTCGCCCATTTCTAGTGATGGTTTGTATTCGGAGTTTTCTTTCTCCAAGATAGTCTGCCAACCAAGGCTGATGAGCACTATCTGCGGAGTGGTGAGGGGGACACCACTTGTACCAAATTCCCAAGAAATCTATGAAATGTTAGCGGAGCTGGCTTATTCCAAAAGGAGTCGGTAGTAAAGTAGTACCATCTGCCCAGATGTCAGTGGCCAAAGTTTCCTTCAGCAGCCGAAACTTGCCCTTCACGTCTGGAACGCTTGCTCTCATTCCGTCACTACACATTTAACAAAAGTTACAGTGCAGTTAGACCAAACTCGAGGCTTCACATGAAACGGGATGATGGCTGTCCCTTTATGGCCCGGCAAGGTTTATGCTACCAATCCCGGGTCGACTTGCTTGAGCCTGCCGGTCGTTAAGCCGGAATTTCTATGGCTACGGGCCATGATGATGATGATAAATGGAAACTACAGTGTCACATGAAAACCATTTTATAATGCATGGCAAATGTAATTTTCGTTCACAGTATTTCCGAATTTCCCCTATTAAGACATGCGACTTTTTATTTTAGAATATCTTTATATTTATGTTGCAAAAAGTCCATTTCAATTCGCTAACATTTAGTCGCGATTTGTTATAAATTAACTTTCCGGAAACTGAGCAAACACCTACAATAGATTATTACATGGCTCGAGTCGGAGTACGAGTTAAAAAATGAACAACAGGCCCGAATGTGATCGCACTGTCTGTATATAATTTATGCGTTATTAATTTGAGTAAATTAGCGCTCTGAAGCTGAAAGAAACCATCTGGCTCGATGTCTTACACTACGTCTGAAATTTTTGCTACTCAAGTATGATCTATGTTCTGCGTAGCTATCCAATAGATGAAATTCTGCGTCACTTACGAACTCAACTTGAGAATTCATGACATTCTTAACAAAGACTATAACTGAACTCCTTGCTCTACCTATTAGAAAACTTAAGTTGGAGTAGGGAGTGTGTTTGCTGTAATGAAATGTTGTAATGAAATCGGTGACAGCATATGCAAATAAAACTAAAAGGCAACGTTGAATAACGTGTATGTCATTAGTCATACTGGGTATCTTTAAGTTTATCGCAAAAAATAGACTGCTTCCAGAGATCCATTCAGTTAAACAAGCCTCGGATTGTAAGCTTAGGAAAATACAGAATCCTTTGTCCGGCCTGATAAAATTTCGTGGAACAATACGTTTGAAGCCAATAAGCCGTAGATAAAAGTAGAACTATATATTCTGGTGATATAATAAACATTGAAAATATTACAGTATATACGTGTATGAGTACTGGCTTACCTTATAAAAGAAAAATACCACCATGGAGGCTGAGATGTTGCGTCATCGCGTAAATTTGAAGAAGCCAAGTCGTCTGCATTTTTATCAAGAATTGCTAAGCTCGTTGTCAGATTCAGATATGCAACCAACCATCTGTATGTTAAAGTGTAATAATATGAAACAATCATAAAAGAGGTTCGTCTTACCATTATGTTAGATGAACCGCTAAAGTATCAATAGTTTAAATTGCACAGTGCTAGAATGGCTAATGTGTAAATTCTTCTAATAGAGCTCTAATACGTTGCATTTCTGCAGAACTAAATTCCATCTAAACAGATAGAGCCGGTATTACGCCCAAACACCGACAGCATAATGAGTGCTATCAATTGTCCTCAACGTGGCACGACGGTGTCAACCATGTCTCGATGGCCGATCGTACATGGGCTAACGGGGCTATGGCGGTGGTGTCACCAGGGCGTGGTGGATTTCCGACCGGCAATCGGATCTCCTATAAAATACCACATGAGCCCGACGACGGCACCATGACTCGGCGTGTGTTCCCCGCCACAAAAGGGTTCAACAGCCACAGGATTACATGGACTCCTGGACAGTACCCCGTACTTCCGAATGGCGAATGAGCTCTCAACAGCCACCGGCAACCATGCAACTTACTGCTGCCTTGCAGACTGCGCTTGGATGTGCAAAGGCTAGAGGTGCGTCCTCGATCAAAAAGCCGAGTGGTGAGGGGACACCACTTGTACCAAATTCCCAAGAAACTCCATGAAATGTCATTGGAGCCGGCTTATCCTCCAAGAGGAGTCAGCCGCAGTAAAGTAAAGTAAAGTAAGTAATTGCCCTGCAACAGTCAATTGCGGAATAAAATTGAATGATGACAGCGTTGCGCAAGGAACAACAAAATTTAAGCGTAATGGATAACAGTATGCTTGAGAATTTAAGAGAGCATTATAATACATATAATACATCAATCAGAAAGGGGAAACACTAGTTTGAACACCTTATTTGTCAGCAAACACCCCAATATTAAGGTCCCGATCGACATGTTTTATCACAGATTCATGTCATTCGTAACATTATTAAATTATGTATCAACTAATTATTGATTCTTCATTGTGAAGAACCAGCCTATCTTCTTACTTTTCTTAGCCGCAGCGTAGCTATTAAGAAGATAAGATCATATGAGAAAGGGAGCATAAAAAATTCACAATAAACAAAAGTTACACTTTCATTGAAGTATGTGGTTCTTGTGAACTGGAATTATCGCTATGCCCACAAGCTAGCATTATTTGAAGAGTAGCGAACATACACGAAATAAAAGCATCATTTGGCAGGAGGTTCGAAAACACACACACACACTATTTATATATATATATATATATATATATATATATATATATATATATATATATATATATATAAATCGGAGTTGCTTCGCTGGCCCAGTGAGCAAGACGAGACATTGGCCATCTCAAACAGTGTCCCAACCAGCACAATTGACGATTCATGAAAATGTTCGACGGTGACGGAAAGTCAAATATCATCATGCAGAAATGATTGGCTCGTAAATTTTGCTCTTGAATAATGCCTCATGACGTTCAACTGTCAATGAACTAAACTTAATCGATCGAATATATCGAGTAAGCAGTCCAATCACTGGCAGCTACAGTATGTCATTTCCCATGCCAGGAAGGACAGTATAATTCACTTAAAGGCCTTGTGCTTGGTGTTCAATCGAATAGACGAGCAATTTTAGAATGATTTACACAAGTTGTCCAAAGTAGCAGCTACAAAGCCAAGAAGTCTGTAAATCTCAGTAGAAAACAATCCGCTTTGCGCCACCAGAAATTCTAGTTAACTCAAATACTTGATCATGAAATTCGACCCCGAATCAAAATTGACTATAGATACCGTTTCTTATGCGCATCGCTTAAGACCGTAACGAGTGGACAATTCTTGAGCACAACTAATGGATCTCTAAAGCTTGTCTTCCTCTTCTTCAATCGTGACAGCATTGTGAATATATTCGGGGCAACAAGTATTTGGAGTTTGTACAACACCTATGATACGCTCTCGAGTGCTAGACATAAGTGAACCAGCGTCTGCTTACCAGAATTTGATCCGAGTATAAAGACATACCACTATCAAAACCAAATTGATCGCATCGTTGCGCTTTGTATTAGTATGTTGATAATGTATGTATGATAATGAAATGAAATGAGTTTACCAGATAGACTGATGTTCCATTTCTCATACAATCTAGACCTGGTTTGGCATTGAACACCGCTTAGGACCGAGTGATCAATCCGATAGCTTTTCAAAAAAATCATTCCTTACATTAACAGAATGACTGGGAGTTTTCGTGTGCACATTTATGACTCCGAGAACCACCTCACCTACGTGGAAAATAGCATAGACCAAACAAGAACTAATAACCCTCCATTCAAGAATGGCTGCCACTGCAGCAATGGACAAAAGAAAGACTGTATCACTGTTACATTTGGATAGCATATGTATCGCCTTATTCCGAGAGCTGGGCCCGAATGAAACACATTGTGGAGTGCGCGAAGAAATTCAAGTGTTCCTGAGACAAGCAATGCAGATACCGTGTTTGATATGTTCAGCAGCCGTAAAAGATTGACAAGATTGTGAGGCAAGAGCCATCACATTCAAATAGCCCATGGATAAACTGTCTTTGCGTCTAAACAGTACACGAGGACTAACAAAGGTTGTAAGAAGTTCACCGTGCCTATTTGGACGCGCGGTTTGCTGCGATACAAAAGAGGCAGCGTCACCAGCGCCTTCTCCACATTTATTCCTGGAAATCGTGCATGTGACTACCGCTTATTACGACTTATACAGTCGGAACAGAAGAACCTATCAGGCATTAATTGACCTATGAGAGGATTTAAGTTATTGCTAACGGTATTTGCTCTCCAACGGGTACGCGACGAATTGGTCGTTCTTTAGATACCTATAAAGAGTCTCCAACCTTGAGCGTCGCAATTTCAGGCCCATCCGCCCTACGAGACTCAGAAGATAAGGCAACACTTTTATCCCGCGTGTTGGCCGATGCAGTATGGAATCATTAATAGTTGGCTATCTCATATTTGTTTGTGGGTTATAAGAAAACAACAGATAGCCCATTCTCAGTGGGAATAGGTGATCAGGATTCAGTCAACCTGCTCTTAGATGGCCTGCAAACAAAGACTGACGATCTTCATTTGTTCAGAATAACTGGTATTTTTAAAAGATGCGAGCAATCATCTTCGACACTTAAACAACTCGAACCACTTGCAGGCCAGAAGTTAAACTTTTATTGTCAGAGGCTATTTAAGGCGCTACTCGTAAGTCTATTGACAATGCTAGGAAAGTAACCAAGACACTAAATTACGGCTGCGACAGGAACCTTACCCTACTGTCGAATTCGTATAAAAATAGAGGAATGGAGTATTTTTATAACTAAACGATTGATCAGAACACCGCAGAAAACAGAAATACAACTAAATCTTAAATATATTGCGAAGGAAATCTGGCTAAGTTATATGAGAAAAAGACAGTGATGGAAGTATAAAAAGCAAATAATATGATTTACATTTATGAACCAACTCAGACAGTGCTAACCATTAATGCCATCGTAAACTAAAATATATGATATCTGCGAAAAAGGCAAAACGAAAAGAGTAAGTCAACAATACAAACGGCGAATAGTAGCATGAAGCATTGTGATTTGATTTCTAGGCAATAAAAAATGACCACATTTCTACATTACATCTTCCAACAAATGAAGAAGAAAGCAACTGACATTGCTACTTTCAGAGTACTGGAGTACAATTATTAGCACCTTATGCATAATTGGCTCCAAGCTCACTTTACTGGTCTGCAAAATATTCAGCAAATAGGCCCCTTGTACCTTTTCACGAAACCATTCTGGAGTCAAATGGACAAGAGAATCAAGTCTACGAATGTATGCATTCATGCACGTGTGATTGCATTTATGTATGTAAGCATCTACGTATTATTAAATTACTCATAATCTCGTTCGCTCACCTGGCAAGAATCGGAGTCATTATACCTTCGGTAAGATTGGCTCTTTTCAATTCCCGTAATTTGCTGGATACTATCAAATTATGATTGTAAGTATTGTTTAATGGAATAGATGCAGTGCTTCCGTTTATAAGCATGATGCTTTCATCTGGCGAAGACTGGTCGGTAATTACATGCAAGTTGTGTTGAATCTCATCTGGAACACTGGCAGACATTCTATCAGCATTGTCTAAGTTTAAATTGTCCAGCATTCGCAGAGCTTGTGCGCAGACAATATAAACAGGATCCGACTGTGCAAAAAAGTACGGAACTCGTATTTGCTTTAACTCCTCATATTTTATGGTATTTTCGTCCGAGTACATTTCGTCATTGCTATTTAAACCCTTTGGTGATAATTGTAAGATAGCCAATTGAGATAAACGAGTCAAGCAGACACGCAGGCTTGCAGCTGCCAAGGATTCCACAGAGATCGCAGGCACACGATAATTCTTCTCAAGTTGAAATGGTAAGAACATTTTATCAGTGAAAGGCGGTAAAACCTGTGGTTTAGAACTTGTATCAAGCAATATATTACTCTCATAAGTGTTAGAATCAAATGACAGATTGGGCATACTCGAATAGAGTTTTTCGAAAAACCGCCTAAGCGGTGAAACACGTAGAGATGGGTCAACTTTTAAATGGCTTCCAACCATCGACCTCACATTTCCACGAGATGTTGAAAACAGCGCGGCAACAGCTTCTAGGTCAGCTCGACACGCAGACACTCTACGTAGATCAATATTTAAGTCAATATCAAATGGAAGGCGACGAAATATTGCCAATCTAGAAGACAATGAACCATTTGTACCTTAAAAAGTTAATAATAAAAAATATCAAATTAAAAAATTGACACGCATTAGTCACTTATTCTATAACAGGTCGAACACTGTATCCAGATAACCAAAAACTCAGACAGGAAGCACTGCCTTATATCATCTTTTAACAAATGAGACTTCACTTCCTCATAACTATGAAAAATATGCATAGTCACCCGTTCATAGGGCACGATAGACAAGGAGAAATACACAACCAACGACTTACTTGGCGAAGCAATATAAATTAAAGTTAATGAGATGGCACCAGAGTTTGAATTCAAATCACAATACGTTAACACGTAGAAGACAAAAGAAGAACGGAAAACGATGGCTATATTATACTAAGTATTTGAGTGAAAAATAAAGAAATTGATTTCAGTGTAAAACAAACTTACTTAAAGTATGAGCAATAAGTAGCATACTGCAGAAAACAAAGGGGAGAAGCTAGGCTTTTAATACATCAGGAGTAAGCGAAATTCCCTGCAAGAACAGCTAACTTTTACATTCTGTTGAAACTATACGTGTAATAAACGCAAGAATAAATGAATATACCATATTTTGTCAGTATCGTTGTATCAGTATGTCGGATTTTGCTCCAAAATGTAGAGACTGACAACGCTCTTTACTGGGAGAAGCACAGATTCGTAAAGGAGTTAAACAATATTGATTGCGCGAGTGGTGCTGACAATTCTTCAAATCAAATTTGTGAGCTTCACATAAGCACCAATCACACTGTATCTAACTAGTTTCACAACAGCAAAACCACCGTTAGTTACACGTACTGACGCGCTTCGCCCCTCGATGATCATCATCAAGGCACAACAGCAAACTGACTGATCAAGAGAAAAGGCATATCTGAGGAAAGCAAAAATTTATACTTGAACGGCAATGTGGGCGAAAGCTGCAAAATGTTTATGATTTTCACCACATAGAATTTGTGCAGTCGATATTTCCAATCAATTAAAGTGTATGCGAGTCTAATAGAGGTGGGAGCAGCATACCTAATTTTTCATTCCTTATATATGCATTGCGATTTGTTCCTCGCTAGTCAGTTTGCCGTTTGTGCTCTGATGATGGCCGCAGTAGGTAGAAACGCATCACTACGTGTGACTGACGGTAGTCTTGCAATTAAACGAGCATTGGTTGTGCGGGTGGTGATAACAATTACTATAATCACGATTGTGATCTTGATATAAACACCTGTCCCTTCATTTATATAAATTTGTCAGTATAAACTAAATATTGTATATTTTTTTAAAACGCTATTCATCCTGTAGACCGGTTTCGTCCTTATAGGGAACCCATCACGTACTGTCCACAAATTTCCGCAAACACGGGCCCAAACCTGGGCACGTCTGCTTCGGAACTCGGTGCTCTAACCACTGAGCCACCCTGTGCGGCACACATAATTAGATATTTATGTACATGTTAAGAACAGGTTTCTGGCTGTGTGCATATTCCGCATGCCAAGACTGCAGTGGTTACCATTTTGCATCGCTCACACAAAAGGTACCAAATATTAATTTATTTTAACTTCTCTTCGTTCGGACTCGTGTGTTGACGAGTTATGCATAGGTGATCCAATTTTTACGTATAGTGGATTCCATAAGAATGAATATCCATATGGCAGAAACAATCAGGCCTTTCAAATAGACGCTGTTTGCGCTAGACCACCCTAGATATTCACTCATTTGAATGCCTCGTCAGTAGCGCGGAGGCACTGTTCGCCGCAATCAAGTAACCGATTTCGCGAATAACAGCCTCCAGCCACGGGATTGTTGGCCGATCTTTGTTGCGTCCAAGTATACTATGGCGCTGCTTCTGTGGCTTGGTGAGCATGATATGCAATTTTGGCCTTCTCAAATAGTTCCACAGCAGATATCACGTGTTAACGAGCTTTGGTATTGGTAGAGAGCATAAACAAGTTTCTAGGTATTTTCGTCGGGAAACTAGCCAGTTATAAGAGAATAAAATGTAAATCGAAAGGATTACGAAAGCTCTATGGAATGAGTAATTATTTCGTAGCATTATTCCCATGTTAAACAACGGAAAGAATTTTTTTCAGGTAGAAGAACCGTTTCTTTCTGATTTTCTCCTCATGTATTTAGAAATAACACTACATAAATAAATCTATATTATAAAAGGCAATATTAGCTGAGATGATCCTAGGCTATTTCGAGAACGCATCACCAAAGGGAGACGTAATTGTTCACACTACATACGCTATGTTGATAACATTTTCCTAGTTATTAGAAACTGACCGCAGTGACAAACACTGCTTCAAAGATGCAACAAAGTGACAATAATATCATTTTCACGTCAGAGCATGAGAAATACGGGTGTTCACTGCTTTTGGATGTACTAATAAATAAAGAGCGTAATGGTAAATTAAACAGATCGATTTACCATAAATTAACCTTGTCCGTACAGTGTTTGCTTTGTAGCAGATTCGTGCCATTTCAATACAAAATTTAAACAATACGCGGTAATTTTTCGAGAATTTATAGACTAAGTAGTCTTTTGCTTTTAATTATATATATATATATATATATATATATATATATATATATATATATATATATATATATTCCATTCTAGATACTGAATAAAATAAGAAGGAAACGGTTCTTGTATTTAATAAAGTTTCGAACTTTTGAACATGAGAATAGTACACTAAATGTTATTAAATTTCGCATTCAAAACAGAAAATTCTTTGACAAATAACAAAATTTGGATTGCAATCCGGCAAGGACATGAATAGTGAAATAGTTTTCTGTGGCATTGTTTTATTATGAACACAACAAAAAAACCTTTTTGTGGTTTAATCAGTGTAGTTTTGTTAGATGTGATGTCAATGCTTCTTTTCTATCAATTATAGGAACTTGCACTGGTCCACAAAAATAAACTTTCTACAGCATAAGCTCAAGTAGGAAACACCACCAAAACGGCCTTCACTTTGCCATGATCAGAAGTTCCTCTAGCCAAAGTTTGCATATTTTAGATTGAAATATAGAATTTACATTTTAAATTAATTTAATTATAGAATTTACATGTCAGTTCTGATAAAAATATGAAAATACATCCATCTATTTATTAGAAATGACAAAAATATTTTTTACAAAGAGCTTTAATAAGTTACCTGAGAAAGTGGGAAGTGAGGACTTTGTCGATTGAGAAATATTGCCAAACAGAATATGCGAAAATCCATTAAATATGGCTGAAATTAAAATTAAGCAAAAATTTAAAAAACGAAAAAGTAAATAGCAAACGGTGAACATAAATAGTTGAACGTTGTTATAATGAACTGCGCAATGCGATCATCACGTTTAGAGTACCCACGGATTTCTTTCGTGGGGGTAGATTTGCGCTATCAGTTCGGCAAAGATCCGATTGCTGCCCATTTCCAAGTACGCATATTGAGTTTGTTTGTGTGGTGGCCGGGTGCTGATTTGTCCCCTCACTCCGAAGGCTTCCACATCATTCGCATTAACCACTAGAAATAAGGTAAATTCTACTCTTAGTGTGTGTAATATTAAAAGGTACTGGAAATGAGATAGAGAAAAGTAACCAGTCAACCAAAATTAGATCTTACCTCATTTCCAGTGGTTAGTACGAACGATGTGGAAGCCTTCGGATTGAGGGGACGAATCAGCACCCAGCCACCACGAAGAGGAACTCGATGCGTACTTGGAAATGGGCAGCTATCGGATCTTTGCAGAACTGGTAGGACAAATCTAACACCCACGAAGGAAAACCGAGGATACTCTCAACATAAATACTTTTCTATGGGTGTACACAATTCAACATTGGTCAGGTTATTTAATTTCTTGTGAAAATGAAAGGTCCTCAGCTGGAGAAGCGACGAAGTCGAGGTAAATAATACTGCTCAAGCTTTAGGAGCATCATAAACTACGCAAATTGTTTCCATCCTAAAACTAAAACACAGCTAGTAGTCAATCTTTAACACTGTTTATATCCATGAGACCGGAACAGATTTTAACACACACGAATGGGTATAATTCGGACCTAGGTTACTGAAAAAGGTGAATATTAACTATCTCAAAGCGAGGGTAATCCTGCCATGTATAATTCTATCCAAGGTATAAGGAACATAGCTATACGCTATCGCTAGGCATAAGCTAGTCGCTGCGTAGGTAAGCTGCATTTCATTGTAGTAAAAGTGTGCGCGCAGTACATATTAGCAATTCTGCTAATGAGAATAATTATCTCTCAGAGTTTGAATCTGACCTTGAGCGGCGTTTCTATACCTTAGTGATAGTCGCTGCAGAATATCTTCCCGGACGCCTATTCCACTGCTGGGTCACGTGTTGCGACAACTTATCGCGTACCAAATGGCACATGGAGCGCTATGAATGAAATGTTTAAACAGGCTTCGTCTTGTCTGCCAATGTTTAAGTTTGTGAACTAGCACGTGGCAGCTGCTTCAAAACTACGAGGAAATCGTTCCCTTGCCCATAAGCTTCACAAAGCATTCACCGCCTGCAAAGCGTCGTACAAATACCAACACCGCTTAACGTTGCTAATGGATTTGAAACAGCGTCAATGAATAACAACTTATTTTAATTTTACGCTCAGATCCGCCGTATTGGCAGTGGGTAATTTACCCAGAGAGAAAGGATGCCAGCAGTATCTGAAGCGCAATTTGTCAACCAATTTAAAAAAATTCCTCCATCCCTCACATTTGATGCATTGCTTGGTCCATGATGACGTGACAAATCGAAATTTTTAAGAGATAGACATCGAAACTCTTACTTATGATGAAAATGCAAAAACGTGGTGTCTCGTGATGGAACGAAAAGCCGCTAGATTGGATGGCCTCCTAAAATTTTCACGTTCGGTGGAAAAGACTAGAAAGGATCTGTACAAATTAGTTACTGCAATCTGACTGGGGGAATTCACCCAAAATGAGTGGAAGAGTGTCGTTCTGGTGCCCACCCACAAAAAGACGTCAATAGCACCCTTGCAAATTATGATGGTAATAAGATTTAAAGGAAACATGTTGCTCGATATTGCACAAAATATTGGTTGTCAACTTAGTGGGTGATGTGCTTTCCATTGAAATTGATCTCCATATCCGGAGATCGAAAATTGTGTAGAAATCAGGAAAACAGCGGACGCAAACAAATCGGATCGCATCCCGATAATCAGGTAGATGATGGTAACAGTTTTTTCAGTGTCACATCAATGCTGGTCAGTCTTATTATCCACAGAAGTATTCGCAAAGAATGAGAAGCAAAACAAGCGAGTTCAGGCAGGGTTTCGATCGAAAATGAGATATGTAAATCAAATTAATGCATTCAACTGCATTTTGAGTTTGACCACAGGTATCAACAATCTACTGTTGTTGATTGCCTAGAATACTCGGTTTCTTCTGATTCTGCATTGCGTTTAGGTTTATGTCGAGCTATGCTCAATGATGGCGACCAGACAAATATTTTTCGATGACTTTAAGCCTGTTATAATAACTCATCTTTGAAAGTTTAGCAGTTGTACCAGCGTTCCACAGCGACGTGTCGTTGCTGTCACTGTTTAATTACACTGACGATGTAGACTCTTTTACGTTCGCTGAATAGAGATCGTTGGTGGTGACCGGCTCGTTAACTACAATTACGCTGACAATACTCATGTTGATGGCTCGAAAGGAAGAAGAGCTTCACAGAGCCATTAATTGTGCTCAAGACGTCTCTCCGTTACGGTCTGGCGATAAACGCATAATAATTAAAATTTAAGGATAATTTTCTTTCGGAGTGTAAGATCGTGTCAGTCGAAAAGGAATTGGTGACGCAAGATGGAATGGCTCCTGCCGAGATTTCTATACATGCTAGGTTTTCAGCTGCTGCTTTTGGAAAATTTTGCAAACCACGTGAAAATCGCCGGTCTTTTCTACAGAGAACAAAGTCTATATTCTTCAACTCAAACATACTGGCAGTTCTGATCCATGCTATCGTGATTTAGGGGATTAAACACTAAAATTCCCAGCGCCTGGAAAGCTTTTCAATCGGATTATTCGCTCGATTACGTTTAGACCATTTAAAGCCAGGCGAACACTCCATTTTTATAGGGTCGTTCTATGACGTTCCATCACAAACAACCCTCCTTATGGAACGTTGAATGCGCTGGCTAGATCACAATTTAAGACCATACTTAAACTATGCTTGCCAGATCACCGAAGCAGCTCTGGTGGCTCGCTGGAACCGCATGGGTAGGCCAACCGCCTCTTGACTGGATACTAACAGTCACTTGATCACAGCACATCGTACTCTCTCCACCCATGAGACAAGTGAATGGCGAAATTGTGTAAGAGTAAGGTGGCAAACAGAGTTCAGTGAAGAGACCTGATTAATTATGCATATCTGGCATTGGCTCGCCCGGATCCAATAATGCAGCATATCTAGATCCCAGTTTAGTGTATTAATGTAGTATAGGGTAATGAGTAGTTTATTTTAATAATGATAAAATCAATAAGTTAAAACAAATAAAATTTTAATGTGCCTTTTGAAGGGAAGAATCTAGTTAAGGAAGGTGGATATGCCTACCGAGGTAAAACACAGATCGAGTCAATCCAGACTCCTACATACACAATCTAAGCAAAGTCAAATTAAATGCCAGACGAGATGGAAAATATAGCTTCTTTGTGGTATTCATGTTATCGTTTCATAAACAAGACTAAACCTCGCAGTTAACTCTGCGAATGATAAGATTTATATAACAAGCTACTACTCGGTCGCCAATGAGCTGCATTCGATGCCATATCCTGCAGTGCTTCCTTCCAGGAAATATGATTTGCAGGTGGGCTCCATCAAAACGAACTGACCTTACACAAAGCAGTTTGAGCATAGCTGGCTCTAGTCGTTTCTACCATGTCAAAATCTATCCACCTTTTTTATTACGCCAATCTGATGCTAGCTGTGAGAATAATGTTCTAGTAGGCAATCGAATTAATGGCATAAGAAAAACGTGACCGATCCAGTGCAAGTAATGGAGCTTTACCTGTTAGTCTAGCAAGAAGCATTTAATAGACAATGCAAAACTTCGGATACATATGTCAAAGCTACTTATCCAATATCGGTAACCTATATATTCTAGACAAACTAAATTTTGACTAAAGAAACCAATATTAAGTCAGAATTTCTGCGGTTGACGAGCGAACCCATGAGCCTTCGGTTCACAGTAATTTATTACGTATTTATTTATGAACAAACAGCGTATAATCCTGCTAACTATGCTTAATCTACAAAAAATGTTATATATTGTTCGACAAATTGAACTGAAACTCTTCAACTTAGCAGTATCATCCAATTTGCTTTCTGTAATTAATATAAATGTTATAAATAAAGTTAGCAGATAACTAGAGGCAACAAGCCCAAAAAGCGAACTTTAAGCAAGCTACAGCATCTAACTGCTTAAATCAAAGAGCACAGCCAGAGGTATCAGTTTGTGAAATCTAATTCTATTGGCGGTCCTCAACATTGTTAACGAAATGAAAAAATAAAAACGGAGAAACTGTTTCGAATAGGATCAATTATTTCAAACTCAAAGCTCGCTTATTCAGTTCTGAAAATATGAAGGTCTGAAGGAACTAAATGTCCCCTCGTCCAGGGCATGTTATCCGGAATATCTTGGCGGTTCTCTATGCTATTAATAAAGACATGCCCAATCAAAATGGTAATAGTCTAATATATTTAGATACAAAACTTTACCAAACAATTTGATATTTTTCGTGGATATACAGCTTACATTCAATAAAATTAAACAGACTGCCCATCACACGTCCTGGCTGATGTTCAGATGCAGCCTCGTTTAGTCCTCTTTCAAATGTTCCTTCATCCTTCGAATCCGTTCCACCGGTAGTATGTAGTCCACTGGATGTGTAGGTATAGGTTTGCCCAGACTTTGCCCCAATATGAGTTGGTCGATTTATTTTGACACTGTCCAACTCTTCGGCCAGTCTGCTATCATCTGATACATTTAAAGACAGGCTAATAGTCCGCTGTGTCGATGAGTTTGGCAAAATTGAATTTTTAGCCAAACTATCATTTGGCTCACCATCTAAATAAGTACGACATAATTGCAATCGATACGAAAACTGATTTAAAGCCAACTTCAAAGTGATGATTATAAAATTTAAGTCAAAGCGGCTAATCACATTAATTATAGTATAAAATTATAAATAGTCACATGAAAATGTCAAATGACAGATTATGTAGCAATATGCTGGTGACAGATTAATAAAAGTGCTTTTTGATTTGCTCAATACACTAAATGTTTTACACCAAAAGGTAATTTGATTTTGATGCTTTCGAACTGCCTATAGGATTTTACTACCAAAATTAATCGATACGATGCATCTCAGCCCATAGTCAAAGAAATTTCATGATCGGACGAACAACGGGCAATAGTTAGACCACTCAGCAATAGCAGCATAAATCTTATCGGAATATGACTATCCACCCTTTTTATGTAAAGCCCTGAGTTCAATTAAACTACGCAGTAACAATAAATGTTAAACTGCTTGAAAAAATGAAAAGCAGACGTGCCCAGGTTCGAACCCTGTCCGCGGATAATTATGAACAATATCTAATGAGTTTCCAATAAGGACGAAACCGGTCTACTGGATGAATTGCATTTTATACATTACACGATGCTCAGTTTATATTGGCAAATGTATGTACATAATGAGACTGGTACTTAAATCAAGATCGCAACTTTGATTTAAATCAAATGAGATCAAGCGTTCCAGATGCAACTGGGAAGTTTTGGCTGCTTAAGGAAAATTTAACCACTGGCACCTGGGAAAGAAGTGATCATCAAATTTGGTTGAGAGATTATCTAGAAGAAAAAATCTGACCGAAAACCATTCTCAATAGGAATGGACTATCTAGTGTTCTTTCACTGCTCCCACGAATCTTAATGAATACTTAATGTATAGTTCGACACGCAGGATAACATAGCGTCGCCTTATCTGCTGAATCACGTAGGGTGGACAAGTAAGTCAGGTTACTTCAAACATTTATTTACAATCCTGTCTCATTTCTTTCACTTATGTCCTCTATGAATATGTCGGATGTTGATCATATCATTGAGCCCATTATCGTCTTACCAAATGTCGAAAATAGTTCAAGCAAACTACCATTCAATAAATATAGGTTACATTTTCACGTCAGCGCACTTATGCGCGAACATTAAAATTAATTGGACAACAGGCAGCTCTATTGCGTTTGAGTCATAAATTAGAAATTGATGGATATTGCATATACGAATAATACAGAACTGGGTGTAACATTCCTATCCATGCGAGTTTACTACCATTCTTTAGTGCTGTTTCAAATGAAGGCTAATGATATTGCTTCCGCTGTCACATAGATTATGTCACCTTTCGAGTCAATTTCAATAGACTTTCTAATCAACCTTGTCGAACTATTACGACCAAATAATGTTATTCGTCAACATCCACACTGGTCAATTGTGCACAACGCCACTATTATCACGTCTCTACTACTGCGTCTCTATTACCATGTCAATATTTACAAGAAATCCTATATTGCCCAAAATGCGCGCATGGCATCAACCATAGACAAAAGGAACAGTGTATACATGTCGTAATAGATCGACAAGATTGATTATTGAATCTATTGAAATTAAATCGAGAAACAGCCTAATCAGTGCAACCGCGGTAGAAACAACACTAGGCTCGACTTGGAACACAACACTAAATAATGATAGAAAGCGATCAATGTACGATAGTAATTTTTATCGTTACGAAAAAACTATCACAACTATCAACAGCTGAGGTAAACCTGAAATAGCGTAGAAGGAAGAAATCAGGAAGGCGAGATAAAACGTTATCTCCTTATTACCAGATCAGAATTTGCCATTACACACAGTTGAAGTCCGTAAACTTTCGGTCTTTGTCGAGTGCTTGAGTAGAAAGACAGGGAGTATTCACACAAATGGATCCAAACTCTTTTTGAGAGGCATATACGCAAGAACTAACTTCGTTTACCTATATCCACAAAACAAAACGACTAACTTCAATATATTACACAAAAATGATTGCGCGGATGGTGGTAAAAATGATTTAAATCAAGTTTGCGAGCTTGAAGTAAACACCAATCCCATTGTATTTAACCAATCGTCGAACAACGTAACATATTTTGCGTTGCGACTGGCGGTAGTTTTGTTATGTTGTTCGACGACTGGTTAAATACAATGGGATTGGTGTTTACTTCAAGCTCGCAAACTTGATTTAAATAACTTCAATATATGTTTGTCGTGTGCACATGCGCCATTTTAGGTAGAAATCGATAACAGATTGGAACAGGTAACATTTCGTCCAGTATAGACACCACCGCGTAGCGATATTGAGTATAAATTGAGAATGTTCAACATGGATATGTATCTATGTAACCTAAAACATATGCGCATTCTACAAATGTTCTAAATGTGAATTATGCACTTTTCTTGTTTAACAAATGTTCGGCAAACTTTATCATTTTTGTACTTTTAAACCGATAAATTATGTCCAGACTGACAGTATATGAAGAGTAGTGTAGAAATTGCAGCAAAATCAATGTGATCTATGCATCTGACTTTACCTTTCGGAGGTGCCAATTCAGCAATAACTACAAGTCTGAGAAAAGCGGCTCAACAAAAATGAAGCACATGAAAATCCGATTCGATAAACTCGGCTTACATAGAAAAGGCCGTCGAAATACGATGCTAAACAACCAAAGGTTTACATTTAAAATTGAAAAATTCACAGCTACCAACCTTGTTCAGCAGAAAAGCTACTGACAAGATCTTGAGAATTGTCATCTATAGGCTGAACTGAGTCGACATCAATTGCTGAGGCTGTTGACAATTTGCTTCTCGTCATACCATCTACAGTTATAACAAAAACATCATAAAATGCAGAGCTATTTAAAAAAAAATAAACCCATAAAACCAAACGAAGTACATTGACAAAACTTGTTGTAAATTTTACTGACCACGTCAGGATCATCGAGAGTCATTCTCACCTTTATTCATCAAGACTGTAGTCATTATTTAATCACAATATTAAATTAGCAAATTGCCTCAAAACTTCATTAAATGCCAAAACGTTATCAATATAAAATTATAAACAAAATAAATTATCATTTATCATCATCATCATCATCAACGTCGTCGCCGTTATCGTCATCATCATCATCATCATTGTAATCTTCTTCATCATCATGCACAGCAATAAAAAAGGCAATATTAACTAATGGTTCACTGTATATAAATATAAGAAGAGAAACAAAAACAGTACATTTGTTTAAAACAATGACAAAAATAAAAATATAGGCACACATTATTAGAGATTTATGAGAGAAAGAACCCAAGACAACAGCTTATATTCCGTTCTCACTGTAGCATGTCATAAACACAACCAAACCCAGTAGTATCATTAGAATCGTTGTTTAGCACAACTTCCACATACACATGAATATATATATATATATATATATATATATATATATATATATATATATATATAAGGTACTTTCTCCTCAGCAAACAAAACATAGCTAGTGATGATAGTTTAATTGGATGATTTCATGCTGATGAAGAAATGCACTAAATGCTGTCGATCGAGGCCATAATATATCATCATCATCATCATCATCATCATCATCATGTCCAGCCACACAAAAGTCAAGTGACTAATGTTTCACTGCCATATAACCATAAGGAGTGAAGAATAGTATAAAAGTGAATTTAGACAAATTATTATTGAGAGTTATGAGAGAGAGAGAGGGAGGGGGGTTAGAGAGAGAAGGAATACCTTGCTACTATGAGTAAATTTATCAGGATAACTCACAGAAATGAGGCAAACTAAACCTCTCCACAACAACATTATGGCCAAGTTAGCATTCGGGCAAGGCGACATCAGCAACACAGCTTCCTTGCGGATTTCACCGTATCACGTCATAAACAAACCGAACCTCGCAGCTAACTTTGCCCTACTAAGAAAAGAAAGTTACGAAGATGATTCTACTAGGCATCTGCAACAAGATTGCCACTGAGCTCGATTCGATACCATATCGCTAAGGGTTTCTAACCAAGAACTGTAATGCGCACGAGGGCCCCATCCTGGCAGACGAGTAAGTCCTAAACTTCCCAATTTGGATGTAAGTGACTTTCATTGTTTCTGTCATGTCAAAATCTGCCCACCTTGTTATTTACGCCAATTTGGTGCTGGATGAGAGAAGAGAGCTCTATTGGGCAATCGAAATGAGGGCATACGCAAAACGTGACCGAGCCAACGAAGTTGATGGAGCCTTATTTGCTTTTCTAAAGACGAGCACTTATTGTCAGATCCAAACATACGTCTACGGATGTCAACGTTAGTTATTCGTTGTTCGTAACCAACATGTGCTATACTTCTCAAACAACGATGATCGAATGCCTGTAAGCGTCTCAGATCATCAACTCTAAGAGGCCAAGTTTCACTAGCGTATAGTAAGACTGCGCGTACAGATGCATTGTAAACACGACCTTTAAGGCAAAGTGAAATATTGGCGTTTCTCCATAAATGACGAAGGTTCGAGAAAGCTACTCTAGCTTTCGCGATCCGTATTCTCACCTCGTCGGACATATTGCCTACGTTATTGATAGAGCTCCCAAGATATGTAAACATGTCGACTATGTCAAGATCTTCATTCTGCAGTCGCAACGTCGGAGTGAGTGGTGGGTGATCCTGTAACAGTATCTTACATTTAGAGGGTGCGAATTTCACACCGAAAGACGGAACAACGTCTGCTAATCTATTTAAGGTGGTCTGGGCAGCATGCTGATTGTCGAATAATAGTACCATATCGTCCGCATAGTCAAGATAGACTAGTTTATCTTTCGGGAGAACTTCAACTCCAGCGTCCTGAATGTGAGGGATTCGCTGATTGCATCCAAAATATCTACAATAATAAAAAAAAACTGGAACAGGCCATGCTAGTCAGAACACAGATCAGGCTTTAAAGTCACATTGCCGAGGACGTCATATGATGTTAACTCCATTACTGCTTGAATACGCATTCGTATAGGCGATTACGCCGTCCAGCTGCCCACATTCACTGATTAAATATATAGTAGGTATTGGTGTCATACTAGCTCCCTACTGATGAGTCGCCAGTAAACACGAAGCTCATGAGTACTTGAAATTATGCCTGTGGCATGTCCTTCTGGTTCAAACCTAACTAATCTGTTACTAATCACTTCATACCTAATACATAATTGCATAAATATTATTCCGAACACAGCATGTACAGCTTATGGAGAATTATGGTTTGCACATCATGTACTTAGGCTATATAAGCAAACAATGCCTTATTTTTATAGTATTCCAAGCTGATGCAATAAAGAACAATGCCTTTTATTTTTTTAGATTGTTTTGTCGGAGTGTCAGCTTCATATATTCCAATGCCGCGTTTTGCGTACGCGGGTAGTAGCTTTGCACGGACAGTTTCACAAAGATCCGATTGATCACAATTTCCAAGTTTGTTTTGTTTTTTTGATCGGGTTGAGTTTGCATTCGTCCCAATGGAAATGCGGTTCTATCACATCTATCAAAAAAAAATGCCATTTATTATTAATGTCTTCTTATTGCTCACAGAAGGAAGAGATGAAACTTCGGCAAAAAATCACATTATTGAGTAAGGAGGTAGGCATAACTCCCTAGCATATAATTTTCTCTGTCAATGAGAATAATAATCTAAAGAACGATGGTATCAAACTTTCCCCGAAGACTAACGGGAATAACATGAGTTTAATCGTGTTTGAAATCAATTTTTTAAATTTTATTCATTAGCGGTTCTATTATTTGAAATAGAAATTCACCTATCAGAAATATCAATTAAAGTCTTCATTTTATCTATTTCATTAATTTAGAAATAAACCTTTTCGTGTGAAGAAATGATTATAATGAATATGGGTAAATAACTAAGTGGATATCGTTCCATAACACATATTTTTACAAGTCATCAGCATTCATTATCAATATTAAGTTCTCATCTATTTCTTGTTTGCTAGAATTTTCTATCTGCAACGTTCCCTGTCAAATATTACTGGCTTGAGAGATGTGCTCTTAAGGAGGGCTGTCTACAGGTAATTTATAAATATATTGGCAACTGGCATTAGATAGCGGTTGACCAATTGTTACGTCTTTAATTATTACAAGAATAAAAATAGGCTGATCAAATACATAGCTCAACCACTCCCGTAACACGAACTATAATTATTTGGCATTTAAATTGCTTCTGGACATTCGTTTACAAATTTATTTAATAGGCATATGACAAAGATATCGATATTTTAGTCTGTTAAATAATTCCTTATCTTATCAATTAAATATGTACTTATGGATATATGTGGTAAAAATATGTCGATATTTCTAAAGTTGTAGCGTTGAACGTACACAACAATTTTAGGAATCCATGGTGTATGGGCGTTAGCTAAACTATAAACACCAGGCGGGACTACGCCGCTGTGTAATAGAGTTAATAAGCACCAGTTACCAAATGGATAAGAAAACAATAAATGACCATGTGAAGAACATAATTATGATGAATTTTACTTATATTGAATTAACCAAAAAAGTGCTTTTCGTTTTAACGATGCATAGCAACCGAGAAAAGTCATTGAAATGAACCCGTCAAATTAAAGACAAAAAACTACAAGAACTTCTGCTGAAATATGACCGTCAGTTTAGCCTAGGTTGTATGACCAAAAACTCTGGCTTGTCCAAAGAACCACACAATGCTCAAAATAGTCGGCAAGTACTTCATTGTGCGTATGATGTTGATAACAATGATCTGGAAAATGTAGGTAAACGGAAATTAGTTTTCCATCCACTATGAAGCAAATTTTACTAAAAATAATATCATTGAAGTGGCTGGTACGACAGAAATAAATTGCAGGATGTTGGCGTAAAAATTGTATGTAAAATAACATCGTGTGTTTTGCTTAAACATTTAATTTAAATTTAACGGTAGGATAAGCCAAAACTGACAGACCAACTCGAAGACAAATAATCCAGAGTCTAATCAAGAGGCTATTACGCAAACACTCACCGTAATTGCCTCTTGTTTCATGTATATAAGCAGTTTTCAGCTTCGCAAAAAAATTAAAAAGAAATTGTTTAAAAACAGAAAATTGATTAATGAGATTAAAATTAAGAGAACAAAAACGCAGCATGTTAATGGCGCACAAGCAACACGTGAACAACAACGTTTCGCAAATTTCGAACACATTTTCAAGATAAGTTGAAAAAGTAAAAAGCTCAAAATACGAACAACAATTGTATGCAGTCACTAACAGTAACTTTTTGTATCTTTCGCCACATATGTATAGTTAATACAATTAAACAATCAATTATGCAGGTGGTGGTAACTATTCTTTAAATGAAGTTTGCGAGCTTGAAGTAAACACCAATCCGATTGTATTTAACCAGACCTTGTATAATATTGCTAAACTAACGCCAGTTACACGCATTGACGCGTTGACCTGTCTTGTGGGAGAAACTCTAAAAACATATTAGCCACATAAAAATTGACAAACATGTCATAAAGTGACACAAACAATCCAAAAAACGTTGTTCCAGTCTTCAGTGATAGAATAATTCAGCAATAATGCGAGAAATAAAGCGATTTACAAATTACACGAAGGCGCGAAAATAAGCTCGACAACCTAGCAATTTATGGGAAATATAATGCAGAAGAATAATAATTCCGCAATAGCTAAGCGAGTGGAAAAGTTATCCACAATGGATCTGTATGATTACCAAATAGAAATACTGAACCTTGGCCTAAATACTGTGATGCCTACTGAATAAACGCGTAAAATTACACCATTATTGAGGCAATTAAAACCCCTATAAAAGAAAAGCTAAATCTTAGTTGTGTGTAGACGCACTAAAAAGAACCAGCTGAATTTAGATTTGAAATGTTTATAACATAATTTACTACCGAACAATGAAATGTATCAAGTTAACCAATGGGATTATTATAATAATTGTTCAACCAACTAAATAATATTTATGTTAAGTAAAAAATGATAAGTTGCAAGGGTATGTTAATACACCGATCAATAAAATGAAAGGTTAAAAGTTCTGGACTAGTTGCGTGATTATTCACTAATACAAAGTAACAATATATGGTTTAGCAAAGATCCATATAAACAAGGAAATCCACATATGATAGTTCTAAATATTCAGAATTCATCAACATCTAAATTGAAGATGTTTCTTGGCTACAATTCAAGCGGCACTGAAGTGTGCCAAACGTTTTCTAACTGGGCTTCTGAAAGAATCTGAAGAGAGTAAAGTATCGTTAAGAAATATTACCTAATGATAAGCAGGTGCATTTCTTCTACCTGCTTTACGCGTAGAATAGAAGTTCTATAAACAATTTAGTGTTCTAATGAATCAAACATTGTCTCTCTAGGTTGACAAAATATGGTCATGTTTTCTGTAGACCAAAAACTGGCAAGCCGAAATTGTTTGTGAGGTTCCACTATGCTAATTTCGTTAATTTAAATAACAGTGAGAAGGGGCTAAATACATTTATTAAAATATCTAACCAATTAGGTGAATGCAACTTAAGTTGGAAAGATAAATAAAGGGTGAATTATCAATCCTGGAAGTAAAATTAAGACGAAATGATCGAACATTCGAAAATGGTACAGATAGACATTAGGTTATTGCACGGGTTGTAATAACGAGTCTTTAACCTAAGTTTACGAGCGTACCATGAATATAAATTCAATTGTACCTAACCGTTAGACAGGTGTTCTGACGCGTATCGGCCATCCATGATCGTCATCAGAAAAGAAAGGATATTTAATGGAATGGTACTTCTTCTAGTATCTCATTAGTTATTTTCTCTACCTAACCTTGTGAAATGGAAATAATTATTTTAAAATCTATAACATTAACAAGTCTTAAAACAATCGGTTTGAATTAACCAAGTGAACCATTATAATTGAAGTTAATATTGGCATATTTAAAAAATGATAGAAAAGATAATTAATGATATGATAATAAAATGTAATTTTAAAAAATGATCAAGAATATTAGCATCTAAATAAAGAACTGAACAGTATTAAAACGGGCGTTACCGTACTCACCTAACCATAATAAAATAGGGATTTCTAAACACACTAGTTGCATATGATATATCTAACAAATAGTATATTCATTAAAATAATTAATATTTTGCGCGACAAGAAGTTTCTCAATAACATGATCATAGCTAGGTTTAATATTTTCAATAACTTTTGTATCTTGGCATTATTTCATTAGTGCTTTATTTGAATTCTTTTGCCCCTTCCCAAACCACTGATATCACCCTAGATTACGCCATTTCCTATAGCAAGAATAAAGCGATTAGTCCTGCACGTGCAAAGAGATTTGGCATTAAATCACTTTGATGATCCTCCACGTGCATGTAATTAATTTAACTTAACGCTTCACAGTTAGAGATACAAGCACACATGCATATCTGTTCGACGTTTCTCTAGAAAAACTTCAGCAATTGTTACTTTATCATCATCGCTTTCATCAGCAGTAGCATCATCATCATTATCATCACCAAAAACAGCAGAACAATAGATTTTGATAACTGAGTGTTCCCATCTGCCCAATCAGGATAGAACGGCCGCCCGTCTCAATGAGGAAGACAAGACCCGGTCAAAATTGCATTAAGCGGATTTAAAATAGCAAAGCGCAGGTGGCTTATATAACCTCATAGTACAATCTAGAAAAAAATTTAAAAATTGTGTTCTGAAAACGACTACTATTTTAATATGAAGGCCAAAAGTTTACATAAGAAAATTACAAATAGATTCTACGCTATTCCCTTTCTTTCGACGCAAATCTATATCAGCATATACTCGAGAAATAGCTCAATAAAAGTGCATACACCGTATACCAATAGTACAAAGTTAAAGTAGTAAAATTTAATTAACATTTGTACCGCTTAAAACTTGGGCTGTCAAACAAAGTACAAATCTTCATTAACTCAACCAGTCTGTTAATCAGTCATTTACGCATCTAAACTAATATTCATTGGTTTGGCCAGACAATCATTCTATCTAGCTGCAATACTACACATTTCCCCTTAATGATAGTGAAGGCTGATACACCATACTATTTAGCTAAAACTAAACCACGGTTCAACTCTATTGATCATCCTGATTAGCTATCCCCTTTGTTATAATTAAATAAGCTACCATTACCAGTCGCGGGGTATGTAGCACCAATAATCAATGTGCTGTAGGTTTCCTCTCAGGACATAACGTCATATCAGCAATTTGCGTACGGTTATTATTTTATAGCCGTGTACAGATATGTCAATACCCCCCACTATGGAACTGCTGCGACTCTTTAAAAAAGTCATGGCTTCGACGCACAAAAGGGGTTATTATCTTTCCGGATAATCAATATCAAGGATGAGGATTACGGTGCTTCAATTTCTACTCGTCGCTTCTCAACAACGTTTAACCATCAATTCTAAGCGGACGATTATTTGCTTCGCCGCCGCGTACACAATGGCAATAACAACTAAAATGGCTACTGCTGAATCCATTTCGCCAATCGTCACCAAATAAACGAAAAACAGAGGGACTTAATAAAATAATTATTTCTTTTAATCAGTAGTAGTACATTCTTCTCTTCCTTAATTCTCTATATAACCTTCACTCATACTCCTTGAATCTCAATAAACCAGCCAGTTCACGCAGTTTTTTAGACGCTTTAATGCCTGACTCCACTATACTTCATAATTTGCCTTAAAATTTGAATTTTCCAAACCACCTGTCTATAAAGCCCGAAATAAAATATCTAAACCTATCATCAATTGTTAGGCACATTAAGTATAACGCGTAAGTGAATTACAACGAATACGATCGGCTCAGCATGCACGGTAAAATAAGTTAAAGAATTGCCGCATCATTAACATTCCTACAGGTTGCACTATCCGATTCCCTGTATATATATATATATATATATATATATATATATATATATATATTGTGTGTGTGTGTGTGTGTGTGTTGTTTGTGTAAAATTGACGATTGGATACATTAGACAAGTAATTCGTACAGAGAAAGTAAATAGAGAACTTTTACATTAACATACAACATAAATATATATAGGTGTTTTTCTAAATAATTGTTATTGAGAGCTTTATATTTAGCCTTATACAAACATTCCGCATATCGTCAACAAACATTTAACTAGTACTATTTTAAAGAGCTATCAATAAAAAAGATTGCTCAATTTGTGACTTTCTGCTATTATGAGTTTTAACGACGATTCCCGTAAATAAGAACCAAAACGTCGGTTCCTGTAGATTAACCAACTAGTGTACATAATACACCCTCTGATAGAAAATTTAGGTAGTTTATCAAATAAAAGCATGCCTACTTACACTTATCCATTTTCTGATTGCACTTCTATTTTTAAGCACGCAAACAAATGCAAGCGTACGCATCATCGAATAATCATTCCATTCACTGTCTCATCTTTATTTGTTTCATTAAGCCCCAACGGTCTGATTTGAGAATATTTATTTAGTCAAGTACCCACTCATTCATTCATCCACACAAATACGAGAATTATGTTAACTGTCAAATTCGATGATAATCTCGAGTAATTCATAACTTTTAGCAAATAAAGCCAGTAGAAGAAATGAGTATGATCACGTGTTTATCCGCCGTTGCAATACAATTATGTAGTAGGTAATGCGAACCTAGTAACAATTTAGTTCAAATAGATCCAGAAGGATATTCAAAAGTCAGCAATACGAACAATAAATACGCACCAATTTGAATAACGGATCACACGGCAAAGCAAGACTACAGGGGGTCATACGTACTAATGCACAAACCATGATTGTCTATCTATGTAAAGGGTTATATTTCAGAATTATCAGTACATTTAACTAATGATAAAATCGAAAACACCCTGTTCACTTATAGAAAGGCGCCAAAAACTTGCTTACAGCCTAGCACGCTAGCTTTGATCCCGAAACAAAAATCTAGAGATTCTAAATGTCATCAGCGTATAACAACAACAATCGAGGTATTTCAGCAGAGCTGTAATAATTAGCAATTACAAAGTAGGAGATTAAAGGTCATCACCAGCCGATCATCAAGATCTCAAACTAATTACAAATTTTCAAGTGTACGATGTATATTTCTCTTTGTTTAAAGATAAATCGATAAAATTTGACGCTACGGCGTTATCAATGGACAGTGCACGCTTGAGAGGCTTCAGAGTGATGGGACCAGTCGGAATCCATCAATAAAAGAGGTATACACGTCTTGCACCTAGAATTGTTAGGTAATCAAACTTTTTGCAACCTACACATGCTGATCAACGAACTGCGTTAATCAAAGGCAGTAAAGAAACATACTATGACAGCGCTAAACAAAGGAAGCCTTTTAGTTTAAAAAATCATTGAACTTTTATATGATACGCTAATCAAATCTTTAATTTAAGATGTTAATATCTATAGAATTTCCGAAACAAAATCTAATTTACGAAACGTTCATTCCTCGCAGATACAGTTTGGTATTTGTTGACTTCATCGATATTGGTTGGGTCGTTTAAGCTGATTCCCTCATAATCAATTATAATTGTGTCGTCCAGCATAGACTTAATTCTTTTGAAATGCGAGCTTTAATAAAATTCATTGTTCCCTTCCTGTGTGCAAAACAAAAGAAATTTTATCAGATATAAGATAATTTTCTTTCATGGTCTTCAATGTCTACTCATGAACATAGTTGAGCCTTATATGAGAAGCTAGGTGTAACAAGAGATCAGTTAAGGTCAGGCTTTCTGCTTACATAAACTGACTTTATGTAAGCAGAAGAAGCACGTACAAGCATTGAGCTTGAACTGGATGTGACGCACGCAATTTGATTGGTTTCTATTTTTCACACTCTCTTTGTTCACATATTTCTATCTTGTTTTACTTTCCAATTTCTATATAAAGATATGTTCATGAGTAGATATTTGAGAAGACCATGAGAAAGAAAATTATCTTATATCTGATAAAATTTCTTTTTGTTTTTGCACACAGGAAGGGAACAATGAATAGACTTAATTATCCCAAAACTCAGCAATCGGAGAGAGATTATACTATCCGTTCATGCTGCCTTTGGTTTATCCTTCTAGTCACAATTGAACTAATTTGTTACTAGGTTCGCAACACCTAATACATACCTGAATATATATATATATATATATATATATATATATATATATATAGCTCTCCGCAGCAAACAGTATTTCACAATTATATATATTGAATTCAATGATGTCATGCTTACCGCGAAATGTGATAACTGATATCTATCAAGGCCAGAATGTGTGGATTTACTGGAGTAACATGTGTTAAGAAATAGTTGTAATTCCCAATTTCGGTGAACTATAACGTACATTGATATCCATCATGTTAGTATCATGTACCTTTTCGGTACTATAATGTTGGTATCGGTTACTGACACAATAGCCATAGTGTTAGTTTCCTTTACAGACTCGGTATATATATAATATAGTGTGAGATAGCATTGAAGTCGTATTGTCGTTGACTTTAGATTATGTTAGCTTCACTATTACAGGTTTACACATTCGTCTAGGAGATTGTACCGTCCTATTATTCCACATTCTTCTACCAAATATATAGCGGTTAAAGGGCGTAATACCGGCTCCTACTGATGAGTCGCCAGTAAGCACGAAACGAATACGCATGAGATTATACTTTCCGGTCGTGCTGCCTTTGGTTTATCCTTCTGGTCACAACTGAACTAATTTGTTACTAGGTTCGCAACAACTAATACATACTTGCAATCGGAGAGTTCATTTGTGCAGACAGTATTTTCCGAACCATGAGAAGTCATTTTGCTCAACACAAATGTTTTATTTTCAATCAATTATTTATAAGAGTTTTCCCGCATAAAGCACGTACATTTAGTAAAATAAAATACAAATAGTTATTATTTAATATGCATTTCTGTGGCTCGAATGCTGCATTCATCATTGCCTTGACTGCTTCATCCTGATTCGTGCACTTCTACGATGACTTTCTGTCATATGCACGTCAGCCTTAGATAGGACCATTGGAAAGTTCTCGGCCTCAAAGGTTACTACTACTACAGTAATATCTTCGGATAACAATTTAAAAATAACGGCCAACGCAGGGTGTTTTCCAGATCTACAAACTCTAAGTATTGTGAAGAGGAAAAAACCTCTAAAGGTATAGGCGTTCAGATCCAAAAAGTTGCATGAATAACGCAGGTGTTTTTACTTTAGTTTGATGCTGCAAGGCTAATGGATGTACGAGCTCCCATATATATAAGAAATTTGTTGTTGATTTGTGTGATTCGTGGCCATTACCGCAAGACATCGAGCTGGTGTAAATTGAATGTTAAGGCTGAGTGCATGTTGCTTTATATAAGGGGCTTCGTAAATGAATAATAATTTTTTGGATATTGCTTTGTGTAGAACCGAAAATCTCGTTAAATTGGCTGTGGCCTTTTTCAAAAATCTGCTTCGCAACATTTAATTTTCGTAGCGATGGAAGATATTTTTAATCAAATTCTCCGGTAAATGTTATTCGATTCTGTTCATCGATTGCTTTTTCGTGCGTCCAATATATTCATGCACAAATGACAATTTTGCAATAGGACATTTTAGGAGATAATCAGTAATTGATTCTTGACATTTAACCACATGACTCTCTGTGTGCTAAAGATGATGCCCACTGCAGCACTAAGGAAACTTTCTTTAATGATTCTATTAAACTGCCGTGCAATTATAGGTGACTGGAGGTTACCACTAAATGTTAAGTTTAGGAAAAAAATTATTTCCATCCTTAGTAGCACGAGTCGAACTTGGTCTGAATTTGACATCTATAAACCGGGTAAACCATTAAATCATATATATATATATATATATATATATATATATATATATATATATATATATATATATATATATAGAATATCTGTCTCTGAATATTACGCAACATATTCTATAGGAAAAGAATCAGATTTTACAATGAAGTGTATGCTTTTCATTTCCAGCCATACAAAGTCAAATGTGACTAATATATGAGAGCTAAATACTGTTTGTTGCGGAGAACCAATATATATGTAAATATTCATTAGGTGTTGCGAACCTAGTAACACTGCCATATAACCATACGGAATGAAAAAACTATATAAGTGAATTTAGACAAATTATTAGTGAGATTTACGAGAGAGAGAGAGAGAGAGAGAGAGAGGCAGAGAGAGAAGGAATACCTTGCTACTATGAGTAAATTTATCAGGATAACTCACAGAAATGAGGCAAACTAAACCTCTCAACAACACCATTATGGCCAAGTTAGCATTCGGGCAAGGCGACATCAGCAGTACAGCTTCCTTGCGGATTTCACTATGACAAGAGAATGTTTATCGTGGATAATGGCCAGTTATTTTCGAGAATTCTAAACTATATGTTTCGGTTTAACATTCGGTTTTCATACAAATGAAAACCAAGATTGAATAAAACTTGATAATTGTAATTCTTAGTTAAGCATTCTCGAAATATACAGGCCATAATCTACAATGCACATACCCCTGATTATTAAATGTTTTATTTTCTGAGGCTATATATATATATATATATATATATATATATATATATATATATATATATATATATATATATATATATATATATATATATATAATTTAAGCTAAATGGCTGGATCTTATTATGTGCTGCGAGTTCAAACCCAAAATTACACAATATATCAAATGATATTTATAAAATAAATTGAGATCGTCCTTATTAGGCCCTCATCAAGTACCTAACAGAATTGACACGATCAGAACTCGAACCACGTGGTGTAATGTATTTTCTATATCAGCATATCGGAGGTAAACAGTTGGACATTTTGAACGAAATCGATGCTATATAGGCTACACGGGATGGAGGGAATGGTAAAACCGAAAAATCGTACATAACTGAAAATTGCATTTAATGTACGTCAGCAGTTTGTGCAGTTGGCGTCAAGTCCATTGACCTGCCATGCATTACGACCAATCTTCATTGTTCATGTTTTCTTGCCTATCTACTTCTTGTTGCCACTTATGCTGCTAATGTTACATTTGGTGACATATTCACAGATAGGATTTGGTGTACTTGCTGAATATACATACTGATCTTCGCTATACACTATATTTTGTTCTTAATTATTCTTTGAAGGGCACCATTCGTTTGAACAATCCAATAGGGATCCTTGCAGTTTGAAACAGTGAAAAAATGCGCCTTTTTGTGTTTCATTGTTTCTAGTGGTCTGACATATGGTCATTAGTTTAGTGACAACTAGTTGCCTACCTAGGCATAGTATATCGCCCGTCTAAACAAAGTGCCCTTTTGCACAAAGATGGAGTGTGCCAAATTATTCCAGAAGATGGAGAACGAAAGGTTGTGATTAAATCAAGTTTACTGAATGTAACTGAGTTATAACCGCCAAACACGGTTTTTCAACATGTTAATGCCAGAAAAAACATCCAGCCGAAATTTCAATCGGTTACGATAGAGGTGAAACTGAAGAAAATACCTACAGGCCAACGAACTAAAACAGTTACATATGTAAAGCGGTTGCAATGTAATCAGCATGAGAAAATTAGCAACCATCCTCTGATGGAGAACAAGGAAAGTGTAAAAGCGACAGTACATGCAACCGGTGGTAAATTTACAAAACAGATCAACTGCAATATATACTGAATAGTTCTTATACAACATCCGTATACATGAATTATAAAATAATCAACACCATGTGTTCGGAAAATATCCAATCTATGTAACACCAAAAAAAGAAGTGTTGTCATAAATGAAATACGCTTGCAATGACCAAAATACTTCCAGTTTCACAATATAACTATAAGTTGAAAACGGTATATAATGCAGCACAAAAGTTTATTTTACTGGCTTAAAGTCTATCATCTAAACACATTTAAAAGCAAGCTTGTTAGTCAAAACAAGGACATAGTAAACCATATTTATTCTAATATATGCAAGCATACGTACATACATACAAACATACTAGCTAGGACCTACCAGTTGTGAGACAGAAAATTAATTTCATTACGAAGAAAAATAGAAATAGCATATTTTCGGACTATAAAGCACACCTGAGTAAAAAATGCACTTCGAAAACCTTACCAATAACACGTTTATTGTACACTATAACAATATGTACATACATTTGATTACAAAAATCAATTAATTATAATAATTATTGCAAATTGTACTTGTCATGGTTATATGTGGACTGTAAAAGAACACTAGGTCGCCCATTCCTAGTGATGGTTTTATTCTGAGTTTTCCTTCTCCTAGATAGTCTGCCAACCAAAGCTGATGAGCACTATCTGCCCAGATGCCAGTGGCCAGAGTTTCCTTCAGCAGCCGAAACTTGCCCCTCACGTCTGGAACGCTTGCTCTCATTCCGTCACTACACATTTAACAAAAGTTACAGTGCAGTTAGACCAAACTCGAGGCTTCACATGAAACGGGATGATGGCTGTCCCTTTATGGCCCGGCAAGGTTCATGTTACCAATCCCTGGTCGTCAAGCCGGAATTTCTATGGCTACGGGCCAAATTAATTATAAATCTAATTACAAAAAAGTATACACAGTATGTATAATAATTACATTCAGTAAATAGATGAACTAGTTGATTTTGATTATTTTTGAGAATGGTTGCGCAGTGCGGGCGTCACGGTGATGGTTGCCACGATTAGCGATCGTGTTTTTCGTCGCTTTGTATTATCAGTTTCGCAAAGATCCGATTGATCCTCATCTCCAAGTACGCGTTGACTTTTTCCTCGTGGTGGTTGGGTGCAGATTCGTCCCCTCACTCCAAAGGCTTCCACGCCAGTCACACTAACCATTGGTACGTTTTGTTATATCATTTCCAGAATATTCATCAAGATTCTAATTTTACACACACGAAGATTAGATCGTATCTTAGTTCCAGTGGTTGGTATGAACGATGATAAGGCCTTCGGAGGAAGTAGACGAATCAGCACGATGTCACCACGAAGTCGAACTCGATGCGTGCTTGGAAATGGGGATCAATTGGATCTTTGCGAAACTGATAGTGCAAAGCGACAGCCCACGAGTGCCAATCGTGGTAATCATAATAGTTACTTTTGAATGATAGAAAAAAAGACACAATGTAATGCCAGTGGTATTTAGCATAAATGCTGACAATAATGATTAACATCGATATACATAACATTAGAACTGATTGATACCAGGTAGCGTTTCAGATATTTAAAATTTTTAATTTCATATGTATCGCACGCCAGGTTTTGGTTTACGCATAAAGCCAATTGCCGATTTATTAAGAGAAATTTAGCTTTCAAGGGTGCCTTATATTCCGAAAAATGTGATAGTTATAAGTACAAAGTAGTTTCAAAAATAATAAAACCAACCGGAAGGATTGTTTTGCATATCAATGGAGATTTTGTTTCCATTCTGTTTAGCAACTACGCCGATTGTGTCATCAAACCGTCTCTCGTCAAAGCTATCGACTGCGCCATTGTAACTGTTTGAGGCCGCATGATTAATAAGAGTGTCAGCATGCAAATTTTCGGCATTCCTCTCAATTTCACGCACTTATTAACACAACATGGAACATAAAAATAATAAAATATTTTAATTGTTTTTTCCACATTAGCAAGGATTAAACGTAGAATATCGAAAGATTTTAGATCATTAAGAATTTATGTTTCAAACAAGCACAAAACTTAGTCTAATCGAAATAAACAGAATTGAACATAAACCTGGTCAGTCGGTTGCCTTGCCCGAATGCTAATTTGGCCAAAATGGTGTTGTGGAGAGGTTTAGTTTGCCTCATTTATGCGAGCAATCCTAATTAATCTACTCATAGTAACTAGTTATCTCTCTCTCTGTCTCTATTTGTCTCTCTCTCTATCTCTTTCTCACTGCCTGGTCTTTCTCTGTCTCCCTCTCTCTCTCGCGTAAATCAAATAATAATTTGTCTAAAATATTATTTCTGGTGTTATTTATATTTTTTCACTTTTATGGTTATATGGCAATGAAACATTAGTCACTTTTGACTTTTGTATGGCTGGGTATGATGGTGATAATGAACATAAACGCGCTGTATATATAAATCGTCGAGCATCCTGAAACAAGCGGTTGTTGTCTGAACTGACCAGTTTTAGCAATGTCATCAGTAGTGATTAAAATCACGTTTGCTTATTTGTGATAAACACTGGTACAACAAAGCAGAACTATTATCAGTAGAACAGAGAGACGATTTCGAACTTCAATGACTATCAGCACAGCACGGCGACAAACAGACTTTTGAGAATCACACAGGCAATGAATATTTAAAGGAAGAAAAACTAGATATGAGGCTCTCACCTCTAGTAGGGTCGCATGTATTGTACCTGATTTGAAATGTCGCCTACACAATATCTATGCAGTGACGAACATTACCTTTTTGCAGCTTTCTCCACATTCTAATGCCATTCGGTGAAGCGAATATAAGTTGCAAAAGGAGTAGTGAAATTAATTGAACAAAGTTCGCGAACCTGAGATAGACACTAATCCCATTTTATTTAATCAATTGCTCAACATAGCACAACTATTCTCAGTTGCCAAAAATTATGCGACAACCCATTGTATAACGGAAAACTGACTAACATGGATAAAACACAGAATCGAATATAATTCGAGGAAAATCGGAACTGCAAACAGGTAATGTTGTTAGAGATGCATCTCTTAGATCTACTAGTCTTGTAATTAATGCACTTACCGTTGATTTTGAATAGCCAATTTTAATTCAGTCAACAATTTCATGTTCGGGACTGCACAGATATTGTGCAGCCGACAATTTAGCTAATTATATTCAAAACTAGAGTAAGAACAGCATCACTTACATGAATTGCAACTTTAGTACATAATTTTAACTATACCACGGGGAATTGAAGTTTAATGGCAAAAATGAGATTATATATACATTTCCAATATAAACAAGGCTCTGTATAAAAAGGTAAAATCAATTCAAGCGGTAGATCGATTATATCGTTATTAAGAACACTTCAAGTACTGTTATGCATTTGCCGCAGTAGGTAGAGTCCCAGTCAACGAAGCAATTGCGCTCCGTTACGAGTCCCGTCCATCATAAATTCTTGACAGTACTTGAAGAGTGCCCATAATGATGAAATTGAGCAACTTAATGAGCTGACTTCGCTAACAGAGCAGCACAGTAATGACAATCAGCAACATCGGAGCATATTTTGTAATGGGGCAGACAAATTTACAAATTTTAAATTGGAACTAAGACCAGAGTGTACAGATTTGTTACAGTAACAAGTGTTCATAAGTAGTTGTAATTCTTAATTTTTGTGAACTTTATCATATCTCTAAATTCATTGTGTTGGTAACACGTACCGACTTGGCAACCCTAGTTTTGGTACCATATAACTTTTCGGCAACCATAATATTGTTATCAGATACCGACTCAATAACCCTTGTTGGAACCCTTCACAAGATCGGTGTACATTAAATGTAGTTAGTTGGCTTTGAAGTCTCATTATATGAAATTAGCTTCACTACTGCAGGTGTACACATTCTTATAGCAGTTTGTACCGTCCTAATTTTCCCACATTCCTCATCCGAATATATAGTGGATAAAGGGCGTAATATCGGTTCCTACAGATAAATCGTAAGTAAACACGATACGGATACGCACATGGTGACTGGTTACCCTACTAATTCGTTACTAGGTGCTCAACACCTAACACACAATTTCATGCATATTAGGTCTTCCAAACGAACAATAACTAACTGTAATTAATTGAAACAATACATAATTACAATGAACATCCTACATAAATATTCGAAATTTACATGAAGATGACATGGTATTATAATGTTCATGAATCATCACAAGCGAAAATAATATTCTAGAACCCAGTGAAACCCAACCATACGTCGAACCAACATTCAACTAGACCGGTAACGTATGGAAGTAGAAACATATGTGCAACCTTCATCACTATCAGGTGTTCCGAACCTAGCAACAAGTTAGTTCAGTTGTGATCAGAATGATAAACCAAAGATAGCATGCACATCAGTTTTGTGCTTACTGGCGAATCATCAGTAGGAGCCGGTATTATGCCCTTTAACCACTATATATTTAGGCGAGAAATGTGGGATAATAGGACGATACAATCTCCTACTTTAACCACTATATATTTAGGTGAGGAATGTGGGATAATAGGACCCGCCCAAATATATAGTGGTTAAAGGGCGTAATACCGGCTCCTACTGATTAGTCGCCGGTAAGCACGAAACGAATGTGCATGAGATTTTACTTTCCGTTCATGCTGTCTTTGGTTCATCCTTCTGGTCACAACTGAACTAATTTGTTAATAGGTTCGCAACACCTAATACATACTTGCATATATATTAGGTCTTCGCAACAAACAGTATTTAACGTCATCACTATCATCATTACCGGTGCCCGGTATTGCACAGCGAGATGAGTTAACAGCACTACAATTAATACAAACCTGGTGAGGTTACCGGGAGGACGTGACACACAGAGCGAAACTTTTGTACATTTAATTAAAATGAAATTTAACGATAAAACGGTAACTATATTGCAAGGGTCAAGTTGTTAAACCGTGATAAAGACCTCTTCGCACGCATAGACAATGGCCCACACACGCCAACAAGTTAACGCACAATAATCTACAAATAAACGTATGTCTGTTTCAATCAACTGGAAACATTTATAGCGGAAATACTTAGGCTTGTTATTAAGCATACACGAAATAAATTGGCTGTTTCTTCGTAATAAACAAACTTTCAATTGATAGCACTCAAAGGAGATTGTACCATCCTATTTTCTCACATTCCTCATTTAAATATATAAAGGAAAATCTGGTTCCAACGAGCAGCTCATTGGACGCTTCATAGTGAGGCAATACTTAAAACTATCAATTATTAAATGGTTTCCAAAAAATAGGCCATTTGAAATGCTTAACTATTGGACAACCAGATGTAAGATAATTTGGTCAAGAAAAAACATTTCACGTGCAAACCTGTAAAAATACTTACACAATTTGTCATTTGAATCTTCCACGTGCTTGCCTTCTTCAGACGCGACGACCTGCACTGTCGGCTGCTTGGGCCCTTCAATATTTCCAGGTATATCTACATGAGGCACGAGAATTGCATCATCATCTTCATCCAAATCATCAGATAAGAGACCAAACAATCGAATCATTGTCAGAGGACAGTAATGCTCACTGCCATAGTGCGTTAGCAGTTCCACCTGGTTGATTGATAAATTTGCAATGACGATGAAGGGACACGTAATAAAAATTAACATACAATTCTGTCAGTTGTGCACTCATGAGTGCATGTGTAAACAAACACGAAAATGAAAATGTCTTTCGCACAGAGTGCCATAGAGGCGACAAAGTATATATGATCGAATACACCAGGTACATAAATCAGAATACTCACTGACCAGCCTATGCAGTGTAAAATTCAATGTAATATATATGTATATATTGGTGGTTTTCGGCGTAAGGACGTATCTCAATAACGAGTCGCTAGATTTTACGAAATGCGTGCGTCAATGAGATTTTACCGTTTGCTCATGCTGAATTTCGAGTATCATTCTGGTCCAAAATGCGCCATTTTACTAGGTATGCAATCATCGTCATCACCATTATGCACAGCCGTACAAAAGCCAAAATAGACTATTTCACTGCCATATAACCATAAGAACCGAGAAATATATAAAAATAACGAGAGAGAGAGAGAGAGAGCGAGCGAGAGAAAGAACACCTAGTTATAATGAGTATATTTATCAAGATAAATCACAAAAGTTAGGCATAATAAACCTCTAAACAAAGCCATTATGGACAAGTCAGCATTAGGGCAAGGCAACACCAGCAAACCAGCTTCCTTTCGGCTTTTACTGTATCACTTCATAAAAAGATGATTATATGTGGCCTGTAAAAGAACACTAGGCAGATGAGCATTATCTGCTAATATGCCAGTGGCCAAAGTTTCCTTCAGCAGCCGAATCTTGACCTTCGCGTCAATGACGCCTGCTCTCATTCCGTCACTACACATTTAACAATAAAAGTTACTGCACAGTTAGACCAAACTCGAGGCTTCACATGAAACCAGGTTGATGGCTATCCATTTTAGACCCGGCAAGGTTCATGCTACCATTCCCGAGCTGACTAGCGTGTGCCCGCCGTTCATCACATATGCAATATACAGTTGAGTAAAGAAAGTGCTACTGGTTAACTTTGTTAGCATTGTGGACTATTGCATAGAACGATGCATTTTAATCCATACTTTCGCGTATGCAATAGCCAAATATGCAAAATCCTGCTAAAAACAGAAATTAAGCAATAGAAAATAAACGTATCGTATACGCCACTTATTTAAACAAGGAGAATACCAAATTTCCTTATTCCTTGACTAATACAACGTCCATTGTTTAGGAACAGAAGATATTTGATGACAAAGTGTTTGTCTAATGAAGATAATGACCTGTTTAATTCGCCAATGTCTAACTATACATTACAATCTTTTATATATATATATATATATATATATATATATATATATATATATATATATATATATATATTCTGGGTTTGCTTTATTAAATAAATACGAGTTAGAATTGTTTTATCTTTAATTTCTATTTCTTTTCGTTAGTTAAATGCGTATTGCTTTTAGAGCGCGTGTGAGTATGTACCTGTGTACATGAGTTATTCATTTTTTTTTGAGAAGTGAAGTATTAGGTCTATTTATTCTTCTATTCCATTTTGACAAGCTATTGGCTTGAAAATTTTGTTGTTGGTTGCGCAGTTCGATCATTAAATTTTACGGTTCCACAATTTTCTTTCGGTGGGGGTAGATTTGAGCTATCAAATCCGCAAAGAGCCGATTGATTTTCATTCACAAGTACGTGTTACATTCGCCTTCGTTGTGGCTGGGTGCGCATTCGACCCCTCACTCCAAAGGCTTCCACGTGCTTCGTACTAACGATCTAATCTTCGTTGACTGGCAACGTTTCGGTACTTCATTTCCAGTACCTTCATCAGGCTTCCAATAATACATAGTACAATGCTGACACCACAAGACTTACGAAAAAGATATACGCGTTATTGACTATTGCGTGCACTAATGTGTTTCCGTCGAATGTTGCCTTTTGCATCACATTGTCTATCCCCCTGGTGAATGCACAGAATCAGTAAATCGCAGTCATGACCGCTCATTCTGTTATGTAATTTCTGTCACCGTTAATAATGATAGTGACACCGTTTATTATTTTTAGTTTTTACTTCGGGTTTTTGCCAATTCGATCGAAAGTTTGTCGACGCTTATCCAAATGTTGATTGAAGCTGCCTGGATGCAGGAAAATTGTTGTTGTTTTGTGTGATTCGTAGCCGGCCGAGTAAAATATCATGTGGTGGAAATTTGAAACACCACAGAATTTGTTGTCGGATATAAAAGAATCCATATATTTATAGTATCTTTTTATACTTTGCCTTGTGCATACCTGAATATCTGACTGTGTGCTCAGTTTCAAATATCTGCTTAGAAAGTTGATTTTCCTGACGGTTTCGTGCGTTTAATATATATATATATATATATATATATATATATATATATATGCTACCGCACAAACTATGAAATATTTAAAGAGAACTCTCAATTGCTCAATGGGATCCAACCTCATGATTCTCAGCCTGCTGAAAGACAAATTTAATTTAATGATTAGATTTATCCGTCATAAAATTAATAAGGACGGTAGGTCGCCACAAGATAACTGGATGTTTAAGAAGAGAGCGAATTTGATGCCAGGAACGCCTTTGGCTTGTCTTTTTTGACTTCGGATGAGTCTGCTGTTTATGCGACTAACAATAGTAGGCCAAATTAATACATATCCTAATCCAAGTTTGCCTCATAAAAAACGAGATAAGAAAATTGAGATTACTGATAAAATGCGAACAGTAATTGCTGTTACCTTGACATATTTAACTAATTTGTCATCGTGCATATCAAAAGACTGTAAGCCTTTTACATTCTGTGCCTCAAAGGTGCCTGCGTATTCCCACATTTTTGCCGGATACCGATCACTGGTAAAAACTCGAAATTGTTTAACTCTCGATGAAAATAACTCATAGTTGGCCAATTGAATTGTACGCAACTGTACAGGCTCACAAGTCTCCACAACAAACCTATAAAACAATTCAAAAACAAAAGTTTACGCAATCGGTTGTGCGTAATCGAAAGCATTATAAATAGTAAAATTTAAAATTTCATTTACGCAAACGAGGCATATATAAATCAGCAAGAGCTGACACGATTCTATTTTAACATGCTGTGTTGGAAAATGCAGTTAGATACTGTTTGTGGCGGAGAACTAATATACCTGCAAGGATGTATTAGGTGTTGCGAACCTAGTAACAAATTAGTTCAGTTGTGACCAGAAAGTATTACCCCATGCACATTCGCTTCGTACTTACTGGCGACTCATCAGTAAGAGCCGGTATTACGCCCTTTACTCACTATATATTTGGGTGAGGAATGTGGGAAAATAGGACGGTACAATCTCCTAGACCAATACGTAAGCACAAAACGAATGAAGTGGTTTAGTTTAGATTAGGATTCTCGCTTAGGAACCTTTAGGGTAACGAGGCAACCTAGACATGCTCAAGACTTTTAATATCCATCGACAAGAAAACAGCACAACGATTTTCAATTTATTGCTTGATAAATAGGACAAAACTTCGGAGTTAACGCTGCCCACCGAAGAATAGGTGATGAATATATTGATTCTACAATAAATCTGAAACAAGAACGCCACTGAGTTCGATGCAATTCCATATCATGCAGGGTTACCAACCAATAGCTATGATGCGAATGCAGATACTATCCTGGTAGTCTGACGGGTCTTAATCCATCTAATTTGACTGCAGTTGGCCTAAGTTGTAACCGCAATGTCAAAATCTGTCCACCGTTTCTTACTTAATCTGCACTGGCTGGGGGAATAATGTGCCACTGGGCATTAAAATTGATGATCAAGTTAGCACAGTTGATAAGGATGTTTTTCTAACGAGTGTAATTGTTGGCCGAACCAAAATACATCTACAAGTGTCAGTATTACATATGCGTAATTGGTAACTGATATTGTCTGAGCTTTTCAAACAATGGTGGTCGAACACCTGTAAGCGTCTAGAATCTTCGGCTCTAAAGGGCCAAGTTTTACTGTTGTATACACATTCAGCACGTGCATATACGTTGTATACATGAGCTTTAAGGTAGAGCGAGATACTCGTATTATTCCATATAGGGCTATTGATTGTGGAAAGCCACTCTATGAGCAGAAAACAAACTAATCTAAAAAAATGTTTTGCGTCTCTCACTTTATCATAGATTTTCTCATTAACAAAGCAGACAGCCAACAACAGATAATTCAAACTAACAAACTACAAAACTTAATGCTTTAAATCAGCAATATATATACCGTACTGCGTGTATTTATGAATAATTTCATGAAATCATTTTCATGTATAAATGTGGCAGATTTGTCCATATGTTATGCCAATAACTTCAAAGATTTTAAACTTGAATTCAAATTTTAATAAAGTACATTTAAAATAAGGTCCACTTATTCAGGCACATATGAGTGATACTGATAGAGTAGCACTCAATAAATAAATTCAAATAGAAATATGCGTTCATATATAAATGAATCCATGGATATAAGCATACATGCATGCATATCATACATATATGCATACATCATCATCATGAACAGCCATGTTTCACTGCCATATAACCATAAGCGAAAAATAGAAATAATGACAAAAATAATAATTTAGGCACAAAAATTATTAGTGAGATTTACGAGAGAGATAGAGAGAGAGAGAGAGAGAGAGAGAGAACCTAATTACTGAGTATGTTTATCAAGATAACTCCCAGCGGGTTTCCAGTATCACGTTATAAACAAACCAAGCATCGCAACAAACTTTGTACTACTACAAACAGAAAAATACGAAGATGATTCGACTAGACAATTGCAACACTGATCTCACTTCGATTCCTTATCGCGAGAGGTTTCTAACCAAGAACCATGATGCGCACGTGGACTCATCCTGGTAGACGAGTGGGTCCTATAATATGTAACTTCAACTGTTTATACAATGTCAAAATCTGCCAACCTTGTTTCTTACGCCAATCTAGTGCTGGACGAGAGAACTGAGCTCTACAGGGCAATCGAATTGGGCGCATACGCAAAACTTAACCAAGCCAACAACGTTGATGGACCCTTATTTGTTTTTCTAGCAAGCACTTGTTGGCAGATCCAAAAATACGTCTATGGATGTCAACGTTGGTAATTCTTTGTTGGTCACCAACATGTGCTATGCTTAAACGAACATTGTTTGTGCGGGCGGTGATAAAAATTATAATCAAGGTTGCGATTTTGATAAAAGCACCTGACCCATAAATTACTAACATATGTCAGTATAACCTAATAACAGTATAGTGTAGAAACCGGTCTACTGGATGAATTACCTTTTCTACACTATACAATTCTTAGTTTGTACTAACATATGTAAGTAATTAAAGGGTCAGGTGCTTATATCAAGATCGCAACCGTGATTATAATAACTGTGCTATTCTTCTCAAACAACGATGATCGAATGCCTGTAAGCGTCTCAAATCATCAACTCTAAGAGTTCAAGTTTCACTAGCTTATAGTAAAACTGCGCGTACAGACGCATTGTAAACACAACCTTAAAGGCAGAGTGAAACACTCGCGTTTCTCCATAAATGGCGAAGGTTCGAGAAAGCTACTCTAGCTTTCGCGATTCTCATTCTCACCTCGCCAGACATATAGCCTAAGTTATTGATGGAGCTCCTTAGATATGTAACGCGTCAACTATGTCTAGATCTTCATTCTGCAGTCGCAGAGTTGGAGTGTAAGCGTCTCAAATCATTAACTCTAAGAGGCCAAGTTTCACTAGCGTATAGTAAGACTGCGCGTACAGATGCATTGTAAACACGACCTTTAAGGCAAAGTGAAATATTCGCGTTTTTCCATAAATGACGAAGGTTCGAGAAAGCTACACTAGCTTTCGCGATTCGTATTCTCACCTTGTCGGACATATTGCCCAAGTTATTTATAGAGCTCCCAAGATAGGTAAACTTGTCGACTATGTCTAGATCTTCATTCTGCATTCGCAACGTTGAAATGAGTGGGAATTTAATACCAGAAGACGGAACAGACGTGTAATAATCTATTCAAGGTCGCCTAAGAAGAATTTTAATAGTCGAATAATATTACGACATCGTCTGCATAATCAAAATCGACTAGTTTATCGCCTGGTAGAGCTTCAACACCTGCCACCTGAATGTGTGGAAAAGTGTTCTTCAAAATAGCATCGATTACAACATTAAACAAATTGGAGGAAAGTGGACAGCCTTCACGAACACCACTGCTGGTTATGAAGTTGTTGGTTAATTTGTTATACACCTTAATGCGACCAGAAGAATTTTTGTAGAGAGCGCGTATAATACTAACAAATTTTATGGGCACATCACTTTTCGACGGAATGAAATAAAACATTGCGATCCATCGAGTCAAATGCACTCTTGAAGTGTAGAAAGACGGGTATTGTGTGATGGTAATATGAATGTCGCTGTGCAAGAACTTTCTTTAAGGTTAAAATATTATCTATAAAACCTCGCAGTGAGCGGAATCCGGCCTGTTCTTCGCTAGTGTGTGATTCACGTAAAGCGCAAGGACGACGTAGGATAATCGAAGCAAATAACCTAGACACAACTGTAGTCAAGCTTATACCACGATGGTTATTGTACGAATTACGATTATCTTTTTTGAAGATAATAATGATGGTCGACTCATTCCAATCAAGTGGTACGGCCTCCTCATTCCACATATTACGAAACAATTTAGTCAACGCTAACAAAATTATATCGCCACCATATTTCAATAATCCAGCGGGTGCCCAAGGAAATTGATCTTTGAAGTGTTTAGCCAACCTATCAAGACGACTTATTTTATCGGCTATAAAATGGTTGTTGCGCGATTAAATTGGAGCAACCAACTACTAATACTTGACGCGAACGCTTCTTCCATTTCTTCAGGATTCCAACATACCGGAAAACACACATACATACATGCATACATCATAAATACATACATGCACAGAAATACGCCTACATACATGCGTCCATACATACCTACATACATGCATTCAAACGTATGCATATAGATATACATGCTAGCCAAGCACTTTAACGCAAGGCCATAACAAAATGATGACATACCACTTCTCGGATGCACATGGTTGATTCAGATACTCGTCGTTGTCATCGTGTAGTACAGCTTCAGTATTCTTGGCGCTTGGAGAAGCAGCCAGCAATTTAGCACCACACTCTTTTGCAGCAACATTACGCTTAACCGTAACTGGAAAAGACGAAATGCTGGTACTGGATGTAATGTGTGTCTGCTCTTCTCTATTCACTATATCCGCCTGGTCTGGTACTGTGTCTGTTCCAGCCGCTGATGGAACCTGCTTAAAAATGACATGTTTTCCACATAATCCGTAACAAATGAAGAGTACGGAAGAAACAAAAATGTATTTGTGTCAATGTATATATATATATATATATATATATATATATATATATATATAATATATATGTATATATAATATATATATATATATAATTAAATATACGAAGACGTTACATTTCGTCCTTGATTAATGTCTCCTGACGCTCAGCTGGCAAGGTTCTAAACCAAACTGAGAGAAAAAACCGAGTAAAACAGCTGTCTAGGCCTATCTCCGAAGCAAAAAAAGAAACTAAGACCACTTGGTTTATATAATTAAACGATCATTGAGTGGACGGGAATTGAGTGCAATTATTGAAATCAAGTTTGCGAACTTTATATAAACACCAATACAATAATATATACATTTGGCTGCATAAACTCAACACTATATAATGTAGAATAGGGAATTCAACACAACTTACTTCTATAGTCTTGGACTTGATTAGTAGTAAAATAAAAGGGCGATTCTAGAATGGTTTGTATAATTAATTAGAAACAGCTATTAAAAAGCTAATCAGTCAAAGACACTTAAAGGGTCTACGTGAAATCAGGAAGAACAAGCTTTAAACATGTAAATGATCAGCAATCCGTACACTTAACCACACGTAGAGTAGTGCAAAAATTCAGCCCATAACAGATTTTGTTATAAATCATACAATCTGCAAATAAATAAAAATTATTAGATATAAACAAAAAAATTCGTGTTGATTTGTTCACGCTAAAATGGACTTATATTGCAGGAATCATACGAAACATCTTATTCCAGTAATAATATGAAATATATCTGCCCACCCAAAGGTAGATTAAACGGATGTTTTTTTTAAAAATAAAACGTTTAAACTATAAGTTAGATTCTGTTTGTTATGGAGAACAAATGTGTATGCAATTTTGTATTATGTGGTGCGAACCTAGTAAATAATTTGGTTCAAACATAACCAGAAGGATAAACCAAAGACAGCATAAACGGAACGTCTAATTTCACATGCACTTTTTGTTTCGTTCTTACTGGCGACTCATTAGTAAGAGCCGATATTACGCACTATATAAACTATATATTTGTGTTAGGAATTTACCGTTCAGTTTCATCACATTCCTCACCAAAATATATAGTGTGTATAGGGCGTAATACGGGCTCCTACTGAGCAGTCACCAGTAAGCACGAAACGAATGTGTAAATGAGATTATATGTTCCGTTCATGGTGTCTTTAGTTTATCTTTCTCGTTATATTTGAACTAATTTGCTACTAGGTGCACAACACCTAATACACGATTACAAAACGTTTACTAAACCGAAGTGAAAATTGATAAAACAAAAAATCAAAATCATGCTATGTAGAGTATAACAAATTCAGTCAATACATAGAAGAAAATATTGTCTTCCTATCGGATGCAGATATGTAATTCAATTTTACATGCGAGCGATCATTTAAACAAACGCGTTTCCAGTTTAAAAGTTGAAACAGGCGACAAATAATGGAAGCCTATTTTAAAAAATCTCTTCGCCAAGCAAACCATTGCTAGAGATCATACACTATTTAATAAAATATTGTAAGCCTTCAACAAGATTCTAAGCACGTGTGGCGAAGAGTAAGCACACTGATGTATATGATTTCAGTTTAATATAACTTGCATAATGCGTGCAATTCACAAAATAGGCAGCTTTCGTCGCGTTTGAGCACTGATGAAAATCTTACCAGCAAAGCTGCGGCCTGGGCTCGATCCAGTGCGTATTTGATTAAAGATTTCCCAACTAATCAACTACGCCACTCTAATTCTAATTAGAGGTTACACTTGGCTATATGCCATGTGATGCTTTTTGGACCTACTTTCTTTCACATGGCTCGTGCAAGGCATCGCTTTCGACACAAAGTTCCGACTAGTCATTCCCGATCTATCATGGAACCGACAAAATGCCGCTTGCTGAAATGAAACCTTGGCAAGATTTTATATATATATATATATATATATATATATATATTGTAATTATACACTAAACATAGCATAAGAGGGCAAACGCAAATCATCAAGAAAATCGGTTTCGTCTTTAATGAATTCATATCAAGTAATTGCCAGAATTGATATGACTGGACTCTAACCAAGGCACATTTACTAGTCCTGCAATTCATCTACTGCGCCAACAAAACAGCACAGTACATGTCGTTTTCAGTCATACATAATCTTGTAATTTAGTCATTATTTTTTTCGTTTCAAACTTACTTCACATCGCTTTCGACCAAAGATCCCATATTCCGAATTTGTCATTATGAAACATGTACCACGCAGCCATGGGAAGTGATATTGAATTGAAGCATAATGAGTTGTGTATATTTGGTCATTAAAATCTAAACGACGCATAAGATGGAAAATACGATTCGACCAGTAGATCGGTGTCATGCATAACAAGTACTTTATGGAAATATTTAGGCTCTGCTTCGAGCCCCAGTGTGGTAATTCTGGCAAATATTTTATAATTGTCAACTAGGACGAAATTGGTCTATTTATTGAACAGAATTTGCATTCTTATGCAAATTTTAGTTTTTACTGACAACATTTTTATAGTGAAATCCTGTCATATTAATACAATTAAATATATGCACTGTATGACATAATGTCTGTTCTATTGTAACAGATTGCGAATGACTATATATATCAGTATAAACTAAGCAATGCATTATGTAGAAAAAGCAAATCATCCAGTATACTAATTTCGTCTCTATCGAGAACTCTCCAAGTGCGGCAAAGTGGCTTAGTGTTGAGAGTCCGAGAATTCGAAGCAGATGTATCCATGCATGAGCTAATTCCGCGGCACATTCGGGATAATACTTGGAGATTTCTCAATAAGAACAAAACCAGTCTACAGGATGATTATCTTTTACTACATCATACAGTATTTAGTTTATATGTCAAATTTATTTATTCCATATCATCAATCACAATTGCTCTCTGGAGAGAAGAGACATAATTGATCGGACAAGAGGATGTGCGATTTATGGCCAACCGTACTTGTGAGGATAATTTTAACTTTGATATCACAGTAAAAGTGGAACTGAATGGTAGCCCTTATAACTTGGAATAAGATAGGAAAATGAGGACACACATGCACGTCGCAAGTGATGTTTCGGCAACTAAAATAGGTATTTCACGCTGACTAGGAGCCTAAGCATATTAGTCAATACCGCTTGTGCATTGATAAAACTGAGTAAAACTAAAATTCTGAATAATGTTACATAAAACTTGACTAAGTGCTGAGATATTGTAGAGGTATTTTTGATTAATAGAACATGTGTTATTATTTTTCATCTGATATCGGCAATAAATTTCATCATATGCAGAACAAACGTTCAAGAAATAATTACGTTATTGAAAAGCACTGGTAACGGAGCATAATTCTCATCATACACACGGAGGATAAAAACCTGCTATTGTCGGTTCTGGAGGATTTAATATTAAAACCTATTTCACTTTTAGTTACAGCTGTTTTTGATTCATGTGAGACATGTAGCTTCTTGCATTTACATGGGCAAATGTTTTCTAAAATGGTAGAGATAAGGATAGTTGACAAAGAATAAACATACCTCTGGCGGTACCTCTAGTTCCTGTGCATTCACTTTATCAGCAGGTGGAATGGATTGTGTGGCAATGCTGTCATCACCACTGTCCTTCTCATCAAGCAATGCTTCGTTAACATGTTCATCGTCGGGCTTTTTAAAGCCTTCAACATTATTACGTTTACTGTCAATGACACGGCTTACGTCATCAACGATGCGGTTTGCAGCATCAAAAACTGCGTTGGAGGTCAGTGTGGCCCCATCTAAATTCATAGGGTTTGTAGTGTTCTGTGAGTGCACTTCTGGTTGTGGTTGACTCTCAGGCACACTCAGTGGATCCCGCGATACTTGCGTCTGCGACTTACTCGTGTCCACGTGTGACATGCTCCCGTTCACAGACTGATTAGCGATGGCAGCGGCCTTACTAGGAGCACTGTTACTCACCTCTACGGAGACTGCCTCAGAATGGTTAGTAGTTGCTAGATGCGAAGATTGTGCAGAGGCGTTGAAAACATCCAGTTTGGAAGGAGGATTGAAATCATTATCTGCTCCTTCAGCCAGAGTCGCCTGTTGCCATATTTTAAATCAGGAAAACAACGAAAACACACGTTTCAATGGAATTAGCTAATACTTTGTTATTGCACAAAATATTTGCATAAATGCGATCAGGTAATAAATTTGACAAAAGAATGAAGAACTAATCAGTGCATAAATAATGACATCATTTTAACTGCCCATCGTTGTCAAAGCGCAAATAAATTTAGCACAACAGCAATAAAAATAGGCTAAAGCATAAAAATCGCGCATTACAAATGAAGGAGAGAAATTTAAACCCTGTGAAAATTTGTAAGCTAAAGAAAGCGCGCGCAAATGATAATCGTAATTTCATACTTGAAAGACGTAGATATGTCAGTATGTACCAATAGTAATAGCTACAACATTGCCTAAAAAGTAAATTAAAACAGAATATGCAGATTTACTAGAAAATCAGCATTGGAAACAACAATATGGAACATAACAATTACATGATCAGTGATGGATGATTGTTTTAACTTTATCAATTACAAGATAATGCACAGAAATGAAGCAACCTAGACATCTAAATAGCACCTTTTTGGCCAAGTCAGCTTTAAATGTGAGGCGATATAATCAATATAACATTCTTGCATCGTAAACAGTAACAAATTTCGCAGCTAGCTTTTCCCTACGAAGAAAATAAGGTTACGATGGATCTACTGGAAATTTGTAACAATGTCGCCACTGAGCTAGATTCAATGCCATATCGCACAGAGCTTCAAACAAAGAACTCTTATGCCAACGTGGTCCCTATCCAGGCAGACGAGCGGATTCAATACTGCCCAATTGGAATGTAGCTGACTTAGTCTCTGTCAAAATCTGTATAACTTGTTTCTTACACCAATCTGACGTTGAGTGAGAGAATTATGCTCTACTGTGCAATTGAATTAAGAACATACGCAAAACGTGGCCAAGCCAACGCATTTGATAGACCATTATTTGTCTAACAAGGAGCACTTTTTTGCGAATCTAAAAATACATCTACAGTTTTCAGCGTTTCATATTCATTCATGTACTATGCTTCTAAAACAACGGTGCTCGAATGTCTGTAAGTGTCTAAAGTCAACTCTATAGAGACAAGTCTCACTGGGGCGTAACACAACTTCACGTTCCCATACAATGTACACATTACCTTTCAGGCAGATCCTGACACTCATGTTTCGCCACTGATGGTGAAGACTAGAGTAGGTTACACTAGCTTTCGAGATTCTTCTACACTCTTTGTCATTCATAATGTCTGAGTTATTGATAGGGCTACCGAGATGTGTAAAACTGTCAAATATATCCAGATCTTCAGTCTGCAGTCGCAGAGTTGTAGTAAGCGGTGGGTGATTCTGTAGACGCGAATTTCATAATAAAAGACGAAACAACGACTGATAATCTACTTTAGGTGGTCTGGGCAGAATCTCGATAGTCAAATAATAATATAGTATTCGTAGTCAAAATCGACTAATCTACCACCAAGAAAACACGGACTCGAGCATCCTGAACGTATGAATTAATGTTATCAACAGCATCTGTTACAAAAATGAACTCGAATTGGAAAAGTGGACAGTCTTTACGAACACAACAGCTAGTAGTAAAGTTGTTCCAATATTCGTACATTAAATGCATTGATGTTGATACAAACTAAGTTTAATAAATAATCGTTCTTCAAATTATTTTCAATATTTGGCAATTTAAAAAATGGGCTAAGTGGCATGATCAAAATCATGCCACATTTTTATCATCTACAAGTGTATTACTGCTAGATTGAGAAGATAAGAGAGAAGAAACCGAATCAAAATTGAAAATGAACGTGTCTGCATTAACCTGATTTTCCTTATACACCTTGCAAGATTTAATGGAGAAGGCCTCGTTTTATCCTGCACGACGGCAGATGCAGTATAGATCCATTATTTAACAATAATTGTTTGCGCGGGTGGTGGTAACAATTCTTTAAATCAAGTTTGCGAGCTGGAAGTAAACACCAATCCCATTGTATTTAACCAGTCGTCGAACAACATAACAAAACTACCGCCAGCCGCAACGCCAGTGCGTTGCGGAATGCAGTGCCCTATTTGCTTTAACTAGAGTAACCAAGCGACTTGGCATAGCTTGTTCGATGATATTGCCACATGATATTTTACAACACTTTTTGGAAGACTCCGATACCCATTAGTAAATCTAAATATGAATGTATTTATTTACGAATTACCTTATCAGTAGAGAGAGATTTTGTGTCTAAAACTTCGTCCTCAGCCAATTTGTTGTGTGATTTTTCTGTATGTACTTGGCCAGAATCATGTTCGTTCAATGCATGCTTATGTTCTGCAGCTAATGGAACACCACTTTCAATATCCTTATTCAGTGACAATAAAACTGATGTAGGTGGAGGTGGTGAGCTGGCGACCGGAATTTCAGGAACGCTACCTGTTTTACTATCTGGTGTTGCTGAATTCAAATGAAGTGGTTGATGCAGTTCCACTGCAGCATTTTTCGACGGTAGTGATGTCAGAGTACCTTCTGTAGGAAATTCTGGCGTTAATGTTGGTGAAGCATTTGATGACTTAACTGTGGCCAGTGACTCCGTAGAGCTAATCTGTTTAGCCGTATTGAGCACTAATTTATTGTTGGATGGCCTTTGTTGCGTCTGCACATGCACATTGCTTCGATCTTGAAACGCCTTATCATTGATGTTTGATGGTGTGATTACTAAACAAAAAAAGGTAAATCCGTTTAAAAACCGTGAAATTAGTCAATACAGTAAAAAGAAGAAAAATATTTGTCAAATAAGAAAATATGTAGCATATGCAAAAAACTAGATAGAAATAAATACCATTTAGGAATATGAAGAATGACAGTAATACTGGAAACTGAAATTTGACGGACAAGTGCATTTGCAACCCGCGCATAACTATGTATATTATGCAACAGTGAAGCAAATTTCTTTTACTGCTGTTTATGATAACAATGCAACCAACGATGACCTATGGACACCAATTTGAAATTGCGTGTTAGAAGAGAAAGTCCCAAGCTGGTTTTTCTTAATTGATTAATTTATATTTTTATCTATATCCTTCAAATGTGTGTGAAGCAGCTCCAACGCAGTGTGTCCAGCTGTACTAATTCTTATATATCAGTATAGTATAGCTGTTGCTCTTTCCCCCTCTGCTTGCAGATATTATGCTTTTCATTTTCGAATGCACTCACCAATCCCATTATATATTTAACAGTGCAGAGACAAAATTACGCAGCAGCTATGTAAATTAATCAGTCTTTGTCGTAACAATTTGCTTACAATGCTAATTAGCCATTATAAAAGGATATTCCAATGAATGCATCGAAAATATAAAATTTTAATAGTGAGGACACACACAAATATATATATATATATATATATATATATATATATATATATATATATATATATATATTCTTATAATTAGGAAAACAACACATAAATAACAAAGTGGATAAAGGCCATTTATTTCGTGAATACTAAACATCTCTTATACAATCATACATATTTATACATTTTGGGTTTTCAATTGATTATGCTATTGGTAACAAATCTGACTCATTATTACTGTTGTTTCTTGTTTTGACTAGTTGGTGAGTGTGTATGCGTTTGTGTTTGTGTTGTGTATGCGTGTTTGTATGTAAAGGTTATTCTCGCAGTATTGCGAAGTGATGTCTGAGATCTTGTCATTATTGTTTTGGTATCTTGAGAGTTAGCCAAGATACCAAAACAATAATGACAAGATCTCAGACATCACTTCGCAATACTGCGAGAATGACCTTTACATACGCACGCACACAACACAAACACGGACGCATACACACTCACCAACTAGCAAGAAACAACAGTAATAACGGAGTCAGATTTGTTACCAATAGCATAATCAATTGAAAACCCAAAATGTATAAATATGTATGATTGTATAAGAGATGTTTAGTATTCACAAAATAAATGGCCTTTATCCACTGTGTTATTTATGTGTTGTTTTCCTAATTATAAAATACCATATTAGTAAAACAGCATGGATACTCATATATATATATATATATATATATATATATATATATATATATATATATATATATATAAAATGTCACAGTTTATATCAATGTGAAGGCAACTGATTCAATTTGTAGCGTTCAACATACATATGTCAATTCCCGCTAGAACTTTAGCCAATAAAGACCAAATATTCACATCGTCTGGCACATGAAGCATATTGAAAATTTGAAATCAGAAGTGAAATATAATCGAATGCAATGAATGATCTCTATGCGAGACTCACAGGTATTCTGAGCAAAATGTAAGCTTTAATATACATAGCGGAGAAGAGATGTTTCAAAAGTTATGTAAGGGGAATGTTTATGCGACCGATTATAAATACCGACAGATAAAAATTTGTTTAATAATTGCTACAAATGAAAGGAACGGGGAAAATATACATTTTAACCAAATGGCACGCTGCTACGGTCGCATTTATAATGCCACTTCTTGAAGTATTTTCCAACGATTTTATTAATTATCGAGATATTCTACTTTGATTACAAAATAAAATGTGCCTAACGCCTACCGAAGTTTACACATATAATGTTGGAATAACCTAAACATTGAGAATCACAGAAAAAACAACTAGTGTATTAGACAATTCTTTCGTGCTTATTGGGCAATTCTTCAGAAATTGCCAGGAACTCAGCGGGCATGAATCAAAAACGTGATTTCAGAACCATAAAGCTCATCTTAACGGACAAACACGCTGCATGCAATACTGAAGTTTGAGTAGACTTTATTTCTCGCATAATCGTTAGTGTCACTTTCAATAAACGGTCTAACTAATCATCCACAATCTATTATTATATGGAAGTCACCATGCCAACTCGTATTAGTCGGAACTACTCTATCATCATGCACTATAACCGTAAGAGAAAAACAAGATTTTTTTATCAATAACGACAAAAATAATATATGGACACAAATAATTAGTGAGATTTATAAAAGAGAGCACCTAGTTACTATGAGTAAATTTATCTAGATATCACAGAGCTGAGGCAAACTAAACCTCTACACAACACCATTATGGCTAAGTCAGCATCAGCAATAGAGCTTCCATGCAGATTTCAATGTACCACGGCATAAACAAAGCCAAACCTCGCAGCTGCTGTACTCTGAGATTACCATCAGGATTCACGAGACCGTTGGCGGTATGGCTAAGGCACCTCAGTTGTCAAGCCGTGAATTTCTGTAAATATGGATAAAGCTAGATTGACATCATCATCATGTCCAGCCCTACAAAAGTCAAAAATGACTAATGATTCACTTCTATACAACCATAAGGAGTGGAAAAAGTATATAAATGAATTTAGACAAATTATTAGTGAGAATTACGAGAGAGAGGCAGAGAGAGAAGGTATACCTTACTACTATGAGTAAATTTATCAGGATAACTCACAGAAATGAGGCAAACTAAAACTCTGCGCAACACCATAATGACCAAGTTATCATTCGGGCAAGGCGACATAATGAAATTATAATCATTATGTCCAGCCATACAAAAGTCAAAAGTGACTAATGTTTCAAAGATGCCATTCATGTAACTTTTAATCATGCAGGTAAAAGCATTAATTAAAATTTTTATTGAATTACATGTGATATGAAACCCTTAGCGATATGGCTTCGAATCGAGTTCAGTGGCGATCTTCTTGCAGATGTCTAGTGGAATCATCTGCGTAACGTTCTATTCCTAGTATGGCAAAGTTAGCTGCAAGGATTGGTTTGTTTATGACGTGATACAGTGAAACCCGCAAGGAAGCTGTATTGCTTATAATGCCTTGCCCGAATGCTAACTTGGCCATAGTGGTGTTGTGGAGAGGTTTAGTTTGTCTCATTTCCGTGAGTTATCCTGAGAAATTTACTCATAGTAACCATATATTCTTTCTCCGTCTCGCTCTCTAATAAATCGCTAATAATTTGTCTAAAATATTATTTCTGTTGTTATATATATATATATATATATATATATATATATATATATATATATATATATATATAGAGAGAGAGAGAGAGAGAGAGGATACCGTCAAGCAGGTTTTCCTAAACTTATCATTTAGAGGCGACGTACCAGCCTCAATAATTGCACGGCGGCTGAATAGAATAACTAAGGAGAACTTTCCCAGTGTTAAAGTTAATATGACATTTAGTACACAGAGAATCATGAGGCTGGATGCCAAAGATCAATTGCCAATTCTCTCCAAATCATTCGTAGTCTACAAATTCTCATGTATGTGCGGTAGCACATATATCGGACGTACGAAGAAGCAATTGATAAGCAGAATCCAGCAACATTTGCCACAGAAATTGATTAACAAAGGCTTGGCACCGTCAGGAAAATCAGCTATTTCCGATCATATATTGGCAACGGGGCACCCTGTCAATTCGACCAATTTCACAATTCTACACAAAGCAAAATCAGAAAAATTATTATTTATTTATGAAGCCCTTTATATAAAACAACAAGCACCTGACCTTAATATTCAAAAGTTTCATCAACATGATATTCTTATCGACTGGCCAAGAATAACAAAATTCAACAACAATCTACTAGTATCCAGTCAAGAACAAACAGGCCCTCGACTAGAATCAACAAACATACAATCGGATTGGCAACAAACTGAAGTGGAAATAACAGAGGCGCATACGGTGACAGAAGTTTCCAAACAATATGAGCGTTTAACACTGCAATCCACACTGGCGCTGTTACCATGTGGAAATTATAAATTTGCGCAACAAGGTGAAACGATCAACTACACTGGGAAAAATAGCACTCGTACATGTAACAGTGAACAATGCGCACAAATGGTTAATTCTCAAGCCATCAAAACAATAATGACCAGATCTCAGATATATATATATATATATATATATATATATATATATATATATATATATATATAGTTATATGACAGTGAAACATTAGTCACTTTCGGCTTTTGTATGGATGGGCATGATGATGATGGTCTGAAACTGATAATTACTAGGTAGAGGTACTTTGCCAGAAAATAACGTCAATACCATAAAACGAATCAGGAAATTAGTAGAAAAATATTACTTGTATTTCTTTTAAGTTGTTGCGATGAAGCCTTAGAGATCACAGTCGCACGATACTCGTTAAATGTTGGCAATGGATCAGCCACATTGTCAATTATTTCCGCTGTGTTTACATCCAGCAGCGAAATCGTTGGTTCAGCAATTTGCGCCCCAGAAAAAGCTATTCCACCGTTTAAACTGCCAGAAGCTGAGTCCTGATGAGCTCCTTTAGATACTACATTATCCTCAATTAGAGTGTTGTAACCAGAATTCGATATAGGGAGCACCTTTTTAGTATTGTCAATTGGATTTGGGACAGGATCAGAGCTCTTTCTGGGAGCCTTAGTTTCCTATTCTCGCAAAAATAAAGAAAGATAATTACAATATAAGGTTTAAATTTTAGCTTTTTGACAAATTAATACCTTTTATATGTTTTCGAATTCAATTTGGAATACTACTATGTTGTAATTGTTAAGTACAGCGCAAAAAATCTATTTTATCTGAATATATTTGCTGAACCAAAATTTTAATACAACAATAGGTATAACAAATTTAAAGCCGAAAGGCTTTCGAAATATGCTTCATATTCATACACATACCGAACAGTAATCGATAAGCCTTTAACGAAAATAGTTTCCTGGCATTTGGAAAAAATAAAAAATAACGTGTTGAATTTGCAAAATCTACGAAAAATCCTAAAGATAACATTACTAGTTTTCGAGTACAGACCAGGCATAACTATTAAAATTATATTATTCAGCGGCAACGCATCTGAATATGATGTTGTTGATGATAAAGTAAGTAACAAATCAATACGAATCTGAAATATGGAAAACCCTCGAAGCTCTTCTATGTGAAACTGGAAACCCCCCCCACACACACACGTAGAAAATATTTATAAAAAGTGCCCGACAGGAACGTCTCTAATACGAAACTAGACATCCACGAATCCGGCTTACCTCACATTAGCCATCAGCCTCAGCTAATCCAAACTTAGATGGCATAGAAAACTTATTTTCTAAAAAAATCCAATTAAGAGTAGAAAGGCCAATTTATCTTGTATAGATTTGCCTACATATGTATCCATATTATTCTCTTGGAATATTGCACGCTGTATCAAGGCTTCGCAGAAATCCCACGTTATGGAATATCGAAAGGAGTGCGAGACAAACCGAGGTTCCACAGATAATAGTCTACTCGAAGAAAATTAATTGAACAGCAGCATTTATATCGCCGTCCCAAATAATCAGTCTTTCAACAGACTGTTTTCATATAATTTAATTAATAAAAATTTTATATAGCATTCTAACTACAAATGGTATGTACATTACTCTTTTAAATAATATGTAAGCCTTTTTAAGGAACACATCTGGTAGCATCAGGGCCTAAAATGAATCATCGCATAATTAAATTAGTAGTAGACTAAACAAGCTTTAAAAGAGACATGTTACAAAACAGACATAACGTACGCTTATCTAGTGTTATTAAATCGCTGAAATTTCATTTCGATGAGTGTATACATGCAGACACATACACAAACAAATTTGACATACACTTACCTAGTGAAAAAAATCAGTTATGCTTAAGAGATCTAACAATAAGTATAAAAAGGGCAGTTTAAACTACATTTTCGACTTGACATATTGATTGTCAAACTGTTTTTGTGATGTACTTTCCATTGAAAAAGACTTCGACAAGAAGAAGTCAAAATATCTGGAATATTCAGGTAGACAGCGGATAGTAGTAAAGACATCGGGCAAAGATGCCGAAATTTAATATTTTTGCTCAATTTTGTAATATATATTATTATAAACTTTATTTTTTCATGCGTTCAGGATGGCGTCGAAGTTCTCACAGGAGATCAAATGTGACGAATAGAGCGATATTTATTATTATTCTTCAAAGGAACATTCTGCTCAAAGTACCACGTCCACGTATCTCGACAACTTTATCAATAATATAAGTAATACGAGAGACGAGGTAAATATTAGAATCACAAAAGCTAAAGTAGCCTTTTCCAACGTTCGCATTTAGCAAAAAGAGGGTATCCTACATAGTAGCAAAGGTTATGAGTACAGTGCATCAGAACTTGTAGTTTTTTCATACGCCAATCAGCCAAAGGTATAAAGAAATAAAAATCTTCTATTTTTACAGGCGTTCGATCAATATTGTCTGAGTAACACCGCTGACGGCCATAGATATATTTTTCATTCGTTAGTAATTCTCTTTAGGCAAGCAAATAAGTTTCCGTCACGTTTCACGTATGCCTACATTCCGATTGCCTAGATAAGCACCATGCCTTCAACCAGCACGAAATTAATATAAAACAATCGGGACCGAGTGTGATACGTCCAAAACTATAAAAGTCAACCAAAATCAAACTGAATAGTATAGGTCTATTTCGTCTACTCGGATAGATTTCAAGTGATCAAGACAGTTATTGGGTGGGATTCCTTTGCAGTACACAAGCAAATCTCGCTCGGCGGTGATTGTTTTAGATTTCTAGTTATAATCTTCTTAACTGTATTGTCTGAGGCTGGCAAAGTCACTTGCAAGATTTTTTCTTGTCTATAAATTAATGCAGTTAAAACCACGAAGAATCTGTATTATGAAAGTTACGTTGTTTTGAAGTTTATTTTACCTGGAGTGTTGTATAGCAGTTAAGGTCACTCCGTTCCTCTGTATCACTGTAATAGGACTCTCTATTAAGTTAGATTTATCATTTTAAAATCATTCTTACTTTCTCTAATTTAGGATTAGTTTAAAACTATTAATTGTGCTATTATTACATTCTTCTTTTCGCATTTGAAATTTATCCACAATCGATGTAATCCATGGAGACAGATAGGAGACATTTAATCGTTTTCAGATGGACAACATATTGTATGGCAGAAGATTATTTTCCGCTGTGCAGGAAACAAGAGCGTATGATTGGTTCTCCACTAGTAACATGAATTGAACTAACTAGTCATCTAACCCCAAGAAGTTGACGCAAATTATTTTCCATGCGATCGCTCTAATATCCTTGCACTGAAAAACGGACACAAACGTAGAGAAATGTTACAGGAACGACTATGCCCCTGCTGGCTCATCTGTAAAATATATTATTTGTTGCGCGGAAATAATACATATGCAATTTTGTATTAGGTAATGCATACCAAGTAACAAATTAGTTCAAATAGAACCAACAGGATAAACCAAATTCAGCATGAAAGAAAGGTATAATCTAATGTATACATGTGACTCATCAGTAGGAGCCGGTACTGCAGCATATACCAACTATATATCTCGTCAAGTAATCTGGAAGAATATGACGATACATACTCCTATATGAATATGATTTCAAGCAGTAATGGTTATAACTTCAATTCAACTTCAAAGCTAACATATATAAAGTAGTCCTGGTTTTCAAAATGCCGAGTCCGTAAGTGATACCAAGCCCAAAGTATTGCAAGATATGAAATTTTTTACCAATATCGAGAATTAAAACTACTTCTGAAAACGTTTATTGAAGGAGTTGCATTGATGCGCACCTG